>RJWT010006030.1:0-29884 GCA_004365215.1 Cuniculus paca | reverse complement strand
TTTCATTCCATGATCAGTTGGCTCCAAGGCACGGTGGCATGACACTGGGACAGCACCTCAAGGCAGTAGCCAGAGCAAAAAAAGCAAAGGCCCAAGCCTCTTCTCCTCCCTTATATTGTACACAGGCCACCACCCACCCCCCTTCAGGGTGGGTGTAACACTCACAAAATATCCTTGCCTTCCTTTGCACAGGATGAGGATATTTACAAAGTAAGAACCCTGGCTCCCTGTGAGTCTTTCAGTTAAACTTCTCAACTTCTCAAGTTGACACAATGTAGATCTTCTGAGTTTCAATTTTATAAGGCCATTTCTCCATCCTTAGCAGAAGACCCAAGCTTTAGATAAGGATATCTGTGCACATCAACTTCCAGAGAAGATGAGTCAAGGCTGCGGGAACAAATGAACCCATCTTACATCGAAGATTTGTTATTTTGTAGAGGTTTTGGTTAATTTTACTATATTCTCTTACAACTGCAATTCTAAGAATTTTAACCATTTTGTTGCCAATGGGTGGATGGGGGGGAGAAAGAGGGACAAAGAGAGAGAGAGGTTCCCTGGTGTCTCTTCATCTATCTTTAATTATCGCTATAAAGTCTTAGTTTCAAATGCAGTCAAATTTGGGGTTAGGGCTTCAACATACGAATTTTGGGGGATATAATTCAGTTCATAACATACAGTATGATTCCATTTATTTAATATCTTCAAATTACAAAATTATAGAGATAGAGAGAAGATTAGTAGTTGCTAGGGGTTAGGGATGGTTGGGGTTTGAATGTGACTATCAGGGGCATCATGAAAATCTTGGTGGTAACGGAATCGTCTTGTACCTTTGTGGTGATGGAACCGTTTTGAAACTAGAAGTGCTAGCCGGGTGTGGTGGCCCACACCTGTAATCCCAGCACTTGGGAGGCTGAGACAGGAGAATCATTGTGAGTTCGAGACCAGCCTGGGCTACAAAGTGAGCTCAAGGCCAGCCTGAACTGCATAGTAAGACCCTGTCTCAAAAAGACAAAAAAAAAAAAAAAGAAACTAGAAGTGCTTACTAGAACCTGTACATGTGAAAAGTGGCATAGAACTATCTATACACAATGTACCAATATTATTACTATTACTACTATCATTATTATTTGTATGGAGGATTAAACCCAGGGCCTTTGCACTGAGCTTCATTCTTTCTTTATATTTTTTTATTTTTTTGGTACCAGGGGTTGAACTTACGACTTTGTGCTTGCCAGGCAGTGCTTGTGCCGCTGAGCTAAACCCCCAGCCCCATGAGCTTCATTCTCTATCCTATTTTCTTTTTTGAGACAGGATTTTGCTAAATTGTTCAGGCGAGGCTTGAACTTGCAGTCCTCCCTCAGCCTTCCAGAGTGCTGGGAGGAGTGTGACACCATGCCTGGCCATATTACAATTATGTAAGATGTAATGAGAAAATCTGAGGGGAAGGATGCAAAGGACTTCTTTGTACCATTTTTATAGCTTCCTGTTTGTGAACCTGTAATTATTTCAAAATGAAAGTTTTTCTAAAATTATCCAGAATAATAAAATAATAAATAAATAAAATAATAAATAGAAATCTGTTTGAAAACTGATGTCTCAACAGTGACAGTAGAAGCCACAAAAAAATGGAATGGTTTCTTCAATATGCTGAGAGAGTTGTTAATCTAAGATTGTATTCTCACTGAAACTCTTTCAACAGTCAAAGTGAAGGAGCCAGGCGCGGTGGCTCACACCTGTAATCTCAGCACTTGGGAAGCTGAGGCAGGAAGATTGTACTACACAGTGAGCTCAAGGCCAGCCTGAACTATGCGACAAGACGCTGTCTCAAAAACAAAACAAAACCCAGAATCAAAGTGAAATAAAGATATGTCCTAAAAACAGGAACAATTTAATACCAATAGACTTGCTCTAATGCTAATACTAAGGGTTGTGTTTCTGGTAATGAGCTCAGATTGGACTGAGATACAAGAAGAAATGTTAACAAATAAATTAATAAAATTATCAGTAAATCTAAACAGTGTTAAACTTTCCAGAAGAAATATAAACAGTGATGGAGAAAAAAATGCATTTTTTAAAGATAAAAAAAAGTCAAAGCAGAAAAGATAAGATAAACGGAAACACTTTGTAGTAAAAAATGAAACTATAGGTAGTAGAAATAAATTCAAATGTAATTATTATGGAATAAATTGTTTCGAATAAAACTTTGTTGCAGAGTTTTTGTTTTTGTTTTTAAGTCTAGTTATATGCCACATGCAGTTGACAAACCTGAAATATAAGGCACTGAGAGTTGAAGATGAAAGGATATGGGGAAAATATATCAAAATAGAAAACCACCTGTATTGCATTCATACAAAACAGACACTAAGGTAAACTAAAAGACATGGATTTCCTGTCAATATAAGGAAGAAATCTCAAGGGAATAATAACAAAAGTGGAACCAGCGACCTCACCGGATATTCCCATCCCTGGTGAAGTTCAAATGTGGGCTGAGGAGGCAGGGCATTAAAACACCAAAGAGTAGAACTTAATGACCACATAGTTCCCCCCATGCTGAAAATCCTAATATTTTACCACATTTTTCCACTGTCTTTCAAATTCTTTCATCTGTTCATGGCTAGAAGCTTTTCTGACGAGCTAGGTATCAAACAAACAAAGAAACAAACAATATCTCCTGAGTCAGGAAGGTGGGTAGTGACCAAAACTGGCTGAGAAAAGAGGCTGACAAGATCCCAGGACACATGCGCAGAACAGTTCTGGAAGCCCTGCACAAGGACTTCCCCGGAGAACTCCGGCAGATTTTTGACAGGACGGTCTACCTGTGATGGCAGCGTGAGGAGTGAGTGATACTGAGTTTTTGCCACTGTGTTGTCTCTCTCATAGTGACCTCCCTTCTCTTCCTACTTTTATTTAGCCCAAACTCAATCTACAGAGACTGTTTCTTTTACTACCTTTAATAAAATTTTGCTACCATCTATGCTTGTCTTGATCAATTGTTCTGTTTTGCTCAGAACAGAAAGGAAGGGAATCTAAGGATGGAGAGAGGGGAAGGAGGGAGGTGTAGGGGAATAAAAGGAACTAAAATACATTACAGTATATGTATTAACTCTCCACCATGAATGTATTCATTTTGTATCATAAACACGTGCTTATTTTAAAAATCTAAAAAAAGTCTTCACTTATCTGTCTGGGTTGAGAAAACTCTGGAAGGGATAAATTTAACAAGATAATGTCTTATCTTGCCTAACTTAGCCAACGACAGTTAGTCATCCGAGTTACTAACGGATATGCAATGAAATATAAACAGTGCAAAGCCTTCAAGGTAGGGTGGGTAGCAACCATTTGGTGATCCCATTCAGCTACTCTTTCCAAAACAGAGCCTTACATTTTTAACTGCTAGATCTAGATCTATCAAAAAAAAATTTTTTTATTTCAAAGACTTTCTTAGTCTCTGGAACTGAGAAGGGACAGAGCCAATTCCAAGATACTCTAAGGATGATTCTCTAAGGATGAGGTCCTAAGAGTTGTACGTTTAACAAGCCTCTTCAGGGAATTCTGAATCACACTACAGATAGAGAAATGATGTTAATGGATCTTATACGTTTAGCATAAAAGAAGTATACTGAAAGGTTTCCTCCCTAGTATCAGTTACTGGATATCATGGCAGTGGTCTAACATGGTAGAAGCCCCTGATGGCCACTTCCTCCTCCTTCCCCTTCAGCCCTGATTACAACTTCTTCTTTCCTTTCCCCTGCTCTTGAAGAGAATTCCAATCAGTTCTTCGCATGTCATCAATACCCACCCCAAGTGCCACTTCCAGTCAGAGGTCACATAACCCTCAGCCCCCTGTGAATCCAGCAGAGGAGAATGCCCAACCCGACAAGTTGTGTGCTCCTCTCCAGGTCCTCAATAAAGGCCTCTTTTTCTTTTTTTTTGGCTTCTCTATTGTGATGGAAAACCCTAACATACACTATTTTTCCATTGTTTAAAATATCAATTTCTCTAGAATATTTTTTGTTTTCTTACTTTGGGAGACAGAGATTATAAGGAGGTGGTACTATATTTGGAGGTGATATTCTTAATTTATTCTTTTTTGGGGCGAAACACTCTTGAATCTGTATTTTCCATCATACCTCATTTATTCTCTTCAACTCTGAAAGATCATGTCTTTTTTCACTGTGATGGTAGTAATCTGGCCTTAGACCACATCTGGAAGTGAGGCCACAAGGAAAAGACAAAAACGGTCATGGTGAGGAGATGTAATTTCTGTGATCCTAAAGGAGAATACAGCAATAATCTCAAGATGACAAACTAAGCCAGAAATAAGCTTATTGCAGTTGGGAATGAGTTACAGGATAAATAAAACAACAGGAAATGAAAATAATTTCAACTTCTATAGTCACTTACTAAGTGAATGGCCTATAGTAATATAATTTGAAACATTTGTTTTAAAATTATTTTTAAATGACAGCAATGAAGAAAGATTAGTAGAAAAAAGTAACTAGGTTTTTGCAAAAAAGAAACAACAGAGCAAAGAAATGGCTGACTTTGTTACCTCTTCACACAGAATAGAGGGTACAAAGTCAGCCTCTACCATATACAATCTCATCAGACAAAATAAATGTCTGAACTCAGTTTGGCCTATTAAGAATTATTATATAAGAGCTATTTAATAATTCTCTAGCTAGATCGTAAATGTTCTCCTACAGATTGAAACTCTTTGAAAAATAACTGTGTTCCTTTTGTATATTCCTCATATATCTTCAACACTGCTGGCCATGTAATAGGATATTAAAAATGCTTGTTGGTTAAATAACTACTCTTTTGAAAGGACCCATTGTGAATTCATGTATCCTTATGAAATGTCAGTACTTACTGTTAAAAAGACTTGAAAGCTTCTGAGAGCAAAAACAACTCATTTGCACAGGGATGAGAATTACTGACTTTTGGATTTTCCAGTTTAAGCATGAACACAATGGAACAATACCTTGAAAGTACTAACAGAAAGTGGCTTGGGACATAGAGTTCTATGCCCAGTCAATTTATTAGTTTGCAAGTCAGGCTGAAAGGGCTCAACATTTAATCCCTTTTCTAGAAAAAAATCAATTGAGCTATGGTCTAGGAAAATGAAAATGGAAATAAAAGATGCAAATACAGAATCCAAGATATGATAGTCACAACTCAAAATAGCAATAAAAAGATTCTCTAGGCTATTGGCTGGGCACCGGTATGAAGGCAATTGGTTCAAATTAAACAAGTTGTCAGACAGCTTGGAGATGAATGTATTTGATAAGAAACTGGAGTCACTACAGCAAATGAGTATAATTTAAGAAGTTGTTATGACTTAGCAACAGGATGAAAGTGGTTGTTTTTTCTGCCAACAAGTAAAAAGCAAGAAACCTAAAAATAACCAAAAAGCTATAAAGTGAATACCAGTGCTTATATAAAACAAATTAAATATAGCATGATTCCTACTAAAATATAAAATATAATGAATGATAAACCATTTGACCTTTGTTTTTGTTTTTTGTCTTTTTAAGATAGGGTCTCACTACGCAGTTCAGGCTGAACTTGAGCTCACTTTGTAGGCCAGGCTGGTCTTGAACTCACTACAATTTTCCTGCCTCGGCCTCCTGAGCACTGGAATTATAGGCGTGTGCCACCACGCCCAACTTGATTTTAGTTTTTGAGATACTTATTTTGTAGTTGAACATAGTTTCAAGAAAGGTTCCATTACCTTCTCAACAAATCTAACTGCATTTCTTTTCTAGTCTTTTTTTTTTTTTTTGGTGATAGTGAGGATTGAACTCAGGGCCTCATATCTGCAAGACAAGCATTCTTCTACTACTGAATGCAACCCCAGCCCTTTTTAAAAATTGTACTTTTGAGACAGGGTCTTATAAAGTTGCCCAGGCTGGCCTCAAGATCACAATTTTCCTGCCTCAGCCTCCTGAGTAACTAAGGTTATAAGCACACATTATCTTATCTGGTTAAGTACATTTCCAGTTTCCATGAAAAACAATATATACTATAATTATATTATTATAAATTCTCATTATTGGCCTTTAGTTTTTAAAATTAATTTCTATAGGAGGCATAAAAGATAAAATTTTAGTGCTAAAACACAAAGGGGATATTATAAATCTTCATGATGTAAGTGTTGTGAGAGAGAAAGGGAAGAAGGTGTATGAAAATGTAAGGAGATATATATATATATATATATATCCTCATTTTTATTTTTTAAGTCTATTTATTATTCATTTTGTCTTTTTTGAGACAGGGTTTTGCTATGCAGTTCAGGCCAGCCGTGAACTCACTGTATAGCCCAGGCTGGTCTTGAACTCACAGCAATCCTCCTGCCTCAGTCTCCAGAGTACTGGGATTACAGGCTTACACCACCATGCCCATGCCCACCTATATCCTTATTTTTAATAATGAAAACTTGAATGTACAGTTGAATATCAAGAAAGAACTTTATATTATTTAGAGTTATAATGTGAGTGGAAGAACTATGATACCGTGAGAAGAGGAGGGAGATAAGGGCAGTGTTAATCATCTCAATTCCTTATCTTTGATAAGTAGGACTCAGAAGACATTTGTGCGTGGTAGAGTGGATTGTCGTTCTAATCATTCTCAATTCTCTGCTCCCTTTCTCGAATATATTCTACGCCCACATTCTTCGTCATGTGATTTTTTTCCATGCGTCCCAATAAAAGTACATATAGTCATTTTACTCTAGATTTGGCCATGTGAATTATTTTGAACAATGGAATGTAGGTGGAAGTACCAGTGGCCAGTAGTGAACAGAGGCTCTCAGAAATATCATGCGTATGCATCTCTTAAACTGTGGCCCTCTGGCCTGGGAACAAAGTGCTCCAAGCAACAGCCCCTCCCTTTGCCAAAAATAAGACACACAGAACCATGCCCAGTCAAGTCCAGTATAGCTACAGTTCATGACTCACAAGCTTGAAATAAATTTCAATCACAATTTGGGGGTTGTTTGTATGACAACAAAAACTGGCAATTTAACTGAGGTTGATAAATCAGAAATTAGAACTACCTTATTTAGAACTGGGGGAAGGAGTGGTAGGAGCAGCAACACAAATAGTTAAAGGTGATTACTTTTGGGGTAGTGTTGAGGGAGACGGGTTTCATTTCATATCTTCCTATTCTGTGTGTTTTTGTCACATGCATGTAATACAGTTGTTTAAAATATACAAAATACACTGTATGCTACCCCGGAGGTAATATAAGCCTTTGAAACATAAAATATTACAGCAAGAACTCTGTATAGACAGAGAGTGGTTTCATGAACTAAGTGTTTTAGGAAGACCAAGAGACAGGGCTGTGTGAGGTGGGTTGTACATTGACAAGAGAGTGGTCAGAGCTCTTTAGACAAGGGGTGTGGCATGTGTCAGTGCATTGCTATTGTCAGGTAGCTTTTGTCACTACATCCCTTGGGCCTAAATCTACAAAAAAAAAAAAAAAGAAAAAAGCCATGTCTCACTCTTTTGTTAGAAATATTTGATCAGTATTAAAGATTATTTGCTTGCCTTGTAGAACTGTAAAGATGTAACTTGGTAAATGAAGAGGCCAAGAAAATATATTTTATAAGCCCCCGAAGGCCACTTCTAATTGGAAAAGACACATAGAAATCAATCTACTTCATTCTGTATGTGCAGTTTGCCTTTTTTTTTTCCACTTAGTCTTCCTAAATGCCATCTAATAATATCAGGAATTAGAAGTTAAAACTTTGGTCACCTCATCCTTAAGATCTTGTACCCCCCTCCTCTCCCCACTTCTTTTTCCTCTTCTGTCTCTGTCTCTCTGTGTCTCTGTCTCTGTCTCTGTCTCTGTCTCTGTGTGTCTGTCTGTGTGTCTGTCTGTCTGCCTCTCTCTCTTTCTTTCTGCAGTGCTAACAATTAAACCCAGGACATGTGCATGCTAAGCATGTGCTCTTGCACTGAGCTACACCCCCAGCCTTATAACACCTCTTTTTTGTTTTCTTTGTGACAGGATCTTGCTATATTGCCCAGGCTTGAACTCCTGGGCTCACGTGATCCTCTTGCCTCAGTCTCCTAAGTAGCTGGAACTTCAGGCACACACCACTACACCTGGTTGTAGTACCAACTTTGAATCCAGTATCTATCAACTCTTCCATTTCTCTTCATTTGAGCTTCATGCCATTTCACCTCCTTTTTCCCCCAAATTTTCGTATTTAACTTTCTACATGTCAACATTCTTATTAATATGGTTTGATCTAAAAGTATGACTAAAACATGTGGAATCCCATTGGAATTAATGAAGTAGGAGAAAGCAAATTTAAATTTACTTTGAATAGATTCCATCAAAAAGTCACTTAATGTGGTCTTAACTGTTTATACCAAAAGATTTTCTTCTCTCAAAATAAAGTTCTAAGATTAATTCAAGATTCTTCTGAATGAGAAAAAAAGCAAAAACAGCAGAATATCATCTAAAGCAGTGAACTTACAATTAATGCAGCAAACTGCCTGGCATACTAAATGTAAAATGAAAGTATGTTTCACTGAAAAAATGTGAAAATCATATGCCTTTACGAAAAATTATAACAAGGATTTTACTCCATTTGCTTTTAGCTATTTCATAAATACCACAAAAAAAATCAGACAGTTTGCAAGGAAAAACTCAGAAAATTTCTTTTTCCATAAAGTAAATGTGTAAATTCTTCCCTTTGGCTTCTTCTGCTGCTCCGCTTTCACTCTGCTGAAGACAGAGTCGTTCCAGAGTTTTGGTTAAGTGGTCAGTTTCCAAACCAACTGGACTCTTGAAGCAGATGGCTCCTGCCTAGGGTTTTCCCGTCAGTAGGTCCATGACTTTTCCAACTCTGAAAACGAACACATACTTTTTCTGTGGAACAAGTAAAGCTTTGGGAAGCACAATATATCCAAATGTACACAGCTGAAGGGCATCGTGAGGTAGGTAGTTTTCTTGGTTATTTAGGTACGTGAATAAATCGGAATCCATAGCAAGCCCAGTCACTCTCACTTCAGCAATTTTTTTGCATTGCTATCTCCGCCACCTTTCTCACAGTCCATATGGCATGGATGGATGAACAAGTGACTGACTTGGTTTTGGTAAGACTGTGGAACACCCCCATTTGATTTCCTTTTACAAATATCAAACCAGGAGGCCCTCACTGGTGTAGAGTATAGTGTAGTGTTCTTAGTATGTATAAAGCCCTGGGTTTAATCCCCAACACACTCACTCCTCTGCACCCCACACACAAATCTACTGCTTCCTGAACCTTGTTTCCATTGTCCTTGATGCTCTTTTTGTACCCAAGTTAGGTTTTCCTTCTAAAGAAAACCTTGCTTTCCTTTAGGTTTCCTTAAACCTTCCTTCCCTGCTTTCCTTAAAAAAATTTAAAAAAAAATTTATACTGATGACTTGCCTGACTTTTGAAAATTTTTGTTTGTGTTCATTTGTGCTCATACTTTCTTCACCTTCACTAACTATTGTGTCCAGACTGTCTGTCGTAGTCTCTTCCATGCAAGCCCTGATCCATCTGCTATGCCTCAGGCTTCTCTTCACAGGATTTCAACTTTCCCATTCCTCTATACTTGCTGACTTCACATTTCAACTAAGCCTCTGACCTGAAATTCCTAGCACTTTTCCCACTACAATAAACATTTTATACCATACGGATGTCAAACATATAATAGACTAACAGTAAATCATCCCTTTCCTCTCCGACTCAAGAAAGCCAAATGAAATGCAAGAAGCCAGGAATGACATTTTTATAGGGATAAAAATGCAATCTGCATTAATTTAGGTTTTAAAAATTTATTCTCAGCTGCTGTTGCAACCAAGGTAGAATAGTAAATGGAGCATACTTTCTATAGTAATATCTCAAAGCCCTGGGCACGGTATGTAACACAGAAGACTCAGAAAGTAGAGAGAGCATTGCAATTGACTAAGGATTTTAGAATTGGAGGAATGACAGGGCAGTGAGCTCCCTGGGTTTTCTTCTTGCCTCATATCTACTGGACTGAGTGCTAAAGAACAGGCAACCTAGCAACACCACAGGATCAGACTTCTAAAAAATAATAATAAATCTTAGAAATGCCTGGTCTCTCCAGCCAATGGAGCAAGAAAGGGGCTATATAGAACGCTTTTAGATAGTATCTCCCTTATTCCAGTCAAACATCACAGGAAAGATATGACCTCACTCTTTATGTCAATTAACAAAGGCTGAATAGAAAGCTTAGACTCCTACCTTTCTCTCTACCATCTTCATTAGGTATCCCTCATGACCCTTCCCTTCTGCTGTAGTAGTGTCAGGAAGATCAAGTGGAGAGCTAGGACTTTCATCCCTGCCAGCTTACAGAGTGGATGGCATAAAACAAAAACAAACAAACAAAAAGACTCATTAAAAAAAAGCCAGTCTTAAAAGGGCATAGATCACATCACATGACTCCATTTATATTACATTCCTGGAATGACAAAATTATAGAGATTACTGGCTTCCAAAGGTTAAGAAGATGGGTAAGGATGACTGTGATAATAAAAAGGTAGCATGAGGGAGATATTTGTGGTGATGGATCAAGTTTTATATCTTGATTCTGGTAGTGGTAGTTACAGGAACTCACACATGTGATAAAACGGCACAGAGCTATACATACATTGCATCAATGTCCGTTTGCTAGTTCTGATATTGCACTGTAGTTATATAAGATATAGTCATTGGGGGAAACTGGGGGAAGAACACAAAGAACTTCTCTTTTCAATTTTTAAGACTTCCTGTGAATGAATAATTATTTCAAAGTAAAAAGTTAAAAAAAAGTTTGCCGCTGATGTTGATACTGTTGATAGTCATTAATGTTGTAGTTCAAGTATTTCTAACTGTGTTTTCCAGCATACACACTGGAACTGACTGTCTCCCTGCCTCCTTAAAAGTTAGATATGGCCCCATGATTTGATCTGGCGTTAAAATGCAAGCAAGGAAATACAGTGGTACCTTGGTTCATTAACTTAATTCTTCCCGTGATTCTGGTCACAGAATTCATTCCGTGATTCTGGTTGCAACCAAATTTTGAGGAAGCCTAGCTACCCTGTACAAGCTACTGCACTCTCTCCTACTGTCTCTGTCATTGAGGAATGACACACTGCTATGGTTTTTTCTTCAGCATGGACTCATAGGGATGTCCAAGTCCCTACTGACTTTCAGGGGACACGGAATATGGGATAGAACAGAACTAGTGGTTTTACACCACCAGGATTTGGGGCTTTTGGATATAGCCACTTAGTATAGTACTGTAACTATTGGTCAGTTACCTGTCCTACCTCCCACAAATGCCTGAAATGTTCTGCTTTGATCACCAGATCCAAGGCTCTGGACTGATTATCATTCTACCTTTTTCTGCCGGGACTGTCCTTACCACACCACTACACCTTCTTCACTGCTAATCTTACACATGATCACCACCCAAAGGATAAGCAGGCCCCTGCCTCCACCCACTTTGCACCCTCTTGTTCCTGGGCCTCTGAGCTGTGCAGCTGTCATAAGAATGATAATGTGCTGTGGGCAGGGGAGCTATGACAGGATGACGTGCACCCATGTTCCTCAAGCCGCAGCCACAGGTAGACCTGCCAGATCTTTTTTCAGCAAAGGCAAAAAGTAAAAAAATCATTGAATGGTATACTCTATGCATGTTTCAGGATTCCACATACTTCATGTCATCTGACTCCTGTATGGGTTTGTCTTTGGCTGTTCAGTTTTCATCCATCACCCCCTCTTCCTTCTTCCCATCCTGTGGGTGCTTCACACACAGTTCTTGCAACCAACTTTTTTTTCTTCTTCGTCTTTGGCCTCCTACTACAGGGGTCAATTGCTCTTGGGCATCTTATTCTATTTCAGGGAATCGTCCACATCTCCCTATTGCAAAGATTCTATCCTCAGTGACACTTTGTTGATTTCCTGCTGGTTATGTACCACAGACTAGGCCTTATTTACAAGCTGAAAGAATAGTAGCATCATTCAGACAACAACCATTTTAAAGAGGGCCTTATAGAAGAAATGTACTAAGTTACTGATTCAAGGAGAGGAGCAGCTGCCTCTGGTATGCTTCCCAGCATGTGGGGAGGTGATAAGTCAGGGCAGATGGACAACTCAGTGGTTCAGCTTTGATGCGTTTTCACTAAAAAATTTCTTCAATGGCAAGGCAATACTAATCATGAGAAAGTCTTTAAAAATCCATTAAATCAAGAAAAAGTTTTCTGAATTATACTACTATCAAGCCCAAAGGTAGTGCCCTCTCGATACATTCATCTGCATAACTCAAGGAAACCAGTGCGTCCTTGGTCATACAACAAAAGGGAAATGAGAAAAACATTGCGAAAGATTATGTCAGTGTCTTTTAGTTTGGATTCCCTGATCTGTGCCCTTTGTCGGCAACTCTCAACTCTGTTCATCCAGTTCCTTCCTCCTCTCAAATATGCTTACCCTTTTCTACCCCATTTCCTGTTCTTTTAGTGGGTAAAGTGAAGAAACATTTTTTGAATGAATAGGAGCGGGTAGATTGGTGTTGAAAGGTTATACACCAGGTGTAAAAAATTTTATTACATTGTACAATACAGGCAGCATGGAATTTTTCTTTTTGTTCTAAAGGCTTTTTCCTTTTTTTTTTTTTTTTAATTGCAAAGGACTTTCACAACCAGATTTTTAAACAGGTACTATTATCTTGCATTACTTTACACTGAAATATTTTTTAAAAATTATTTTAAGGTAATTTTACATACCATAAAATTTGTTTCAAGCACATAATTCAGTTATTTTTGGCAAATGTACAGGTGTACAACCATTACCACAACCTAATTTTAGAGCGTTTTTGTAACGCAAGAATACTTCTTGTGCCCTTTGTAGCCATGCTCCTTTCCTACCCCTAGCCAGGGGCAACCACCTATCACTATGTGGATAGATTTGCCATCTCTAGACAGTTTATATAAATAGAATCGTACAACTTTACTCTTTTGCATCCAGCTTCTTCTACTTGGCTCTTTACTGTTTCTGAAGTTTGTGTTCTGTGTTCTCTAAGTACTTTGTTCCACTGTATGGATACATCATATTGTTTATTGACTCAGCATTTCTTGGTCATTTGGATTGTTCTCACTTTTTGACTGTTACAAATAATGCTGTTATGAACATGTGTGTATAAATTGTCGTATGAACATATGTTTAGTTCTCTTGGCCACATATCTAGGAATAAACACGTTAGATCAAACGGAACTTTCATGAATAACGTTTTAAGAACCTGACAAACCGTTTTCCAAATTAGCTGCACTGTTTTTCATTTCCATAAGCAATGCATGAGGGTACTAATTTCTCCACCTCCTCACCAACACGATTTTTTTCTTTTAATTGCAGCTATTGTAGTGGGTGTGAAGAACTTTCCCACGGGGGCTTTAATTTGCATTTCCCTAAGTGACTAATGATGTTGAACATTAATTGTTGATCATTTACATATCTTCTTTCGTAAACCATCTTTTTTGTTCACCTTTTAATTGGATTATTAAGTCTTTTTATTGAGTCGTAAGAGTACTTTATATATTCTGGATAGAGATCCTTTTGTCAGTTACCTGATTTGTAAATCTCTCTAGTTAGTGTTTAATCTTTGCTCTGTAGTTACGGTTTTTTTCTTTTTTCCTTGGTATACAGTATTTTTAAAAGACACCTTTATTTCAAAGAGAACTCTCCTTGTAAACATTAAGAGGCTAACAATCGACTCAGCTTCTACTTTATTATATAAATACAGTACTTTAAAACCGAAGCCTTTTATTTTCAAATACAGTATTTGGAAGATGTAGATGATCAAGAAACAGGATTGTAAAATTCCAGAGATGATCGTCAGTAAAATTTCTCGCTTACAGCTTTTTGGTTACGGGAACATGTGTTATACAATTTATTTCAAATTTATTTATCTGTGGTGCTGGGATGGACCCCAGGGCCCTGCGCGTGGAGGGAAAACGCTGCATCACCGAGCCACACTCCCGGCCTGAACACACAGTGTGCGTTTAGCGGTTGACGTGGGGCCACTGAAACAGAAATAGCTCGGCCTCTTCCCATCCTAGCTCTTGGCAGGCACGAACCTCCGCGACTTTATTTAGGAAGACACGGCCGGTTAATCCGGGGGGAGACGCCGACCGCGCCCCGTCCTCCACCTTGGCGCGCGGGGCCCGGCGCGGGTGGCGAGGCCGCTCCAGCCCGAACGCCCCTCGCCGCGGCGGGCTCCACACTCCTCCTGGTTTGCGGCCCCCAGGCGCGGCTGCGTCTTCCGGCCCAGCCCGGGTCCCGCACCCCGCAGGCCTGAGGAGGCCGCCGTCAGGCCCGGCTCCGGCGCCGTCCGAGCCCACAGGTGGCTCCGCCCGGGCGAGGGGCGGCTCGGGCGCGGTGAGCGCGGCTCCGTCTTCCCTCACCCCGCGCCGGCTCGACGTGAAGCGGCCCGAGCGCGGCTTCGCTCGCGGCGCAGCCTTTGTCCGCACGCGCTCGGGCGCACGGGCCTGGCCCAGGCCGCGCGCAGCCCCAGGCCGCACGGGCGCGGTGGGCTCGCCGCAGGGGAGGGGCCGAGCGCGCCCCCGCCGCCCCGCGCAGCCGCACCGCCGAGCGCGCGCGCCCGCCCGCGGGAGGAGCCGCCCGAGCGACGGCCTGCGGGGCCCGGCCCGGCCCGCGCGCTGAGGCCCCCGAGCGCGTGGCGGCGGCGCGGCATGCGGGGCGGCCCGGACTAGCGCGCCCAGCGCCGAGGCCCGGCGCAGAGGCGGGGGCGGGCGCCACGGAGGCGGGGCCCGCGCCGGGCCCGCCCGTCCGCCCGCCCGCTGGGGGAGCCGCCGGCAGTGGCCGAGGAGGCGGCGCGGCGGACGGCGGCCCGAGAGTAGCGCCCGCGCTGCGGCCCGCGGGACCGCGCCGCGACCGCCCGGGCCGGCCCGGAGGAGCCCCGCCGCCGCCGCCGCCGCGAGGTGAGTGTGCGCCGCGCGGCTGTCCCGGGGCCGCGGCCGCTAGCGCGGGGCCGGCGCGGAGGCGGAGGCCCGGCCCGGCCGCGTCCCGCGTCCCGCGTCCCTTTGTGGCCGGCGCTGCCCGGGCCGGCGCGGGGTCCGGCTCGGAGACTCCGGGGCCGAGGCACGCGCGGCATCTCCGGTTGGCAGCCGCGCCGAGCTGCGAGTTTCCGTCCTAGTTTGACATTGACTTAGAACCGTTTTTCTTTCAGAAGACGGAAGTTTGTTTTATGGACAAAAATGTAGCTAAATATGGCTCCTGGGTCCGGCCGTCCGGGACTCGGGGCCGCGGTACCAGGCAGACCCTCGCGGGCCGGCGCGGCGGGGGCGGGGAGGACGCGCCGGCTGCTGGGGGCGGGGGCTGCTCGGCTGCTGCCCGCGGAGACGACCCGGCCCCAGCCCGCAGAGGTCTGTGCGAGGGAAGTAGCGGGCGCGAGGTAATGGGGCAGCCCTTCCTACAAAAATGAATGAATGAAGTGTCGTTCACTCGCTCCTAGTCGGTGCAATGCCCGCTTGAAGGTTTCCCGGGAATTGCAATGGTTTGCATTGTCATTGCCTCTCTTACCTGGTCAACTTTGCTTACCCACCCCCTCCTTCCCACCCTCCAAGTTGTGACCTTGACCTCGTTCTCAAAGCCACTTAGCGAACCAACTCTTACTAGTCCAGTGGTTTTTACGCCATAGACCTAGACTGTGTGTAGACCTAGACCGTCCAGTGGTAGCCACTGATCACATGTGGTTATTTAAATTAAAGTTAAATTTAAAACTTCAGTCACCAGCTACAATTCAAGTGTTCAATAACCAAGTCCGCCAGGTGGCTACAATAGAACCGCACTGGTCCTTATCATATATCCATTTGTTTATTTGTCAAGCGTTTATCAAATCCTGTCTGGCTATAGGTTTTAAGTCTTGGAAGTACTGTGGTAAATAAGAGACACAATGTCCTTGCCTTTATGGAGCTTGTATTTTGTATGATAGTTTGAGGGTGTTTCCCATGGTACTTTCGAGCTTTGCTTTTTCTGGTATGGTTCTTGGGCAGGCTTCACGAACCCTTGTCGCCTGGGAGTCTGGAGGAGATGCAGAATCTCAGGCCCCAGTACAGGACTGAATTAGGAGCTTCTTTCACTGGATTCTAGGTTGAGTGTAGTTTGAAAGGTTATTCGAGTGTACTTTGAAATCTGAGAAGCCTTTATTCACAGTGCCAGTGATAACTGGTTTTAATGAATGTTCCGATGGTTGGTTACTTTTTTTTAAAACAGCAGGCTGTAAAATTTAGAGCTCTCACTATTTATGCGAATACTTGTTAAATGTCCAGCTTCTTCAACAGGAAGTTTAAGCTTTATGAGAACTGGCATTGTGGCTTTCTGTTCTAGCTCATGTATCCCTAGTGCCTGGTAAGCAGTAGGCACTCAATAAATGCTGAGTAAATGAATGAGTGACTGGGATAATTAAAACTGGGTTGTTAATCGCAGTTGCATGGCATCAGGTGCGATGATGGGCCCAGTGTCACAATGAAGATGATCTGTTTGTAGCATTTCAGCTGGAAACCCTAGCCACCTGATTGGAATTTTGCTCCTGGCATTGCTTTTTTTCTAATAAGCTGAGAAAAGAGTAAGAAATTTGAATCTTAATCATATGTTAGTGCCTCATACAAGTTGTTTTTTTTTTAAACTAAATTCCAGACTTTATTTAGATTTCTCCAGTTTTTCCATTAATATTCTCTTGTTCCAGGATCCATTCCAAGGTACCACAAGGTATTTAGGCATCGTGTATCTTTAGTCTTTGGTCTATGACATTTTTTCAGTCTTGTTTTTCATAATTTGTTGGTCTAGAGAACTGTCCGTTTTTTGTTTTTTGTTTTTCTTTTATTGAGAGGGTTGCACTGTGTTGCCTTGGCTGGTCTCAACTCCTGGGCCCAAGCGATCATTCTGACAAAAGACTCCATCCTATCCCCCAAGTGCTGGACCTTGAGACTTGTACCATCAAGCCTAGCCATGTGTCTAGACTCAGCCAGTTCAGGGAGATGACTCTCATACTCAGGAAAGTAAGGCCACTACAGGGGTAACTCCATTTTTGCTTTTGTTTATGTGACACAATCATCACTTATTCTTAGGTAACAACATATAGCATTAGCACTTTGTTTTCAGTAACAGATTTCTTGGATACAGTTTCTAATTGGTTGAGATTCAGAAGTGTTACAACATTGCAGTTGTGTACCACTGTTTTAAAATAAACTAGAGTTTTATTTTTGTAACGAGTTAAGATACGGGCTGATGTAGGAAAGGGGAGAGAACAGGTGAGAGACGGTCAAAGAGGGACCAAGACAAAGGGTGTGAAAGAAAATAGAAGAAGGAGTGAGCATAGAATAGAACTAGATGTGGATATTGTTTGTTAAGTCAATTCGTATTTATCAAGTGATTAATATATGCTGTTGTATGGTTTTGGGATGATTCAGAGAGCAGTCTAGATGCCTCATATGTGCAATTCACAGTAGGGTTTGTTCCCCTACTAGAATCTAACGTTTGCTGATTTGACAGGAAGCAGAGCTCAAGTGGTAATGGTAGAGATGTGGAGAGGGCTGTAAATACAGATGAAACTTCCCTCGCTTGCGTCCTGCTGTGGGGCCCAGGTCCTAACAGGTCACAGACTGTAGGACACTGGGGACCCCACCCCTTTATAAAAAAAAAAAGATGTTGGAGAGACTGGATAGTGGAAGGTAGTGCTGGGGATGTGGAATAGGTTTGGAAAGGAGCTGCCTTTTTTTTTTTTTAAATGTTTTATGAACTTGAGTTACATGTATGCTCTGATATAACTTAAGATATGAAACATCAAAGTAAGTTCAAGGCCAGCTTGAACTGCATAGTAAGACCTTGTTTCAAAAAGACAAAAAAAAAAAGATGTGAAGCATTTATATCATACCCTTGACCCCCAATTCTGTTGTTTTCTTTTGGCAGGTAGCCACTCTCTCAAGTTCCAGTCATAACCCCTCGTCTACTTTTTGTATAAAATTTGATATAAAGTTATGTGATGCTTTTTAAAAGCTCAGCTGAATGTTTCTGAGATTTAGTCTCAGTAGCCCATTCCTTTTCCTGGCTGAGTAGTATTCTTCTTTTGGTTGTCCATCTGTTGTTTAGCAGCTGATGCTTTTGATTGGCTGGGTTGGTGAGGAAGGCTGCTAAGGTATTTGAACTCCTGTACTCTGGGTTTAGGAACTTCTCTAATCACCCTGTCTTTCTGTTATTTTACAACACACACACAGACTCACACACTCACACATTCTTTTTCCATAGGCACTGTGCTTATTTCTGGTCCAGTGCCTTTATTTCTTCTCTTCCTAGGATCACCCTCCTTCCCACTTGTGAAAGTGCCTCTTTTTGTTAAATATTTGATCACTTCCCATTTCCTTTATGAAGTTTGTTCCACTATTGATTTATGCCTGTGTTTGTCACTCTGCTTGAATGTGTGGTGTTTGAGAGTACAGATAAAATGTTATGTTCATACCTGTGTATCTTCACTTAGACCAGCCCAAAGTAAGAGTAGTAAGGGGTTAAGAGGGAGATCTGAAATGTTCACACTTGGGTGATGATCACTCTTAGAATAGTAAGTGAGGATCTACTGTTTTTTTTTAAGTTCCACTTTTTTTTATAGTGAGATAATTATAGATCTACATATAGTTATAAGAAATATTTCAGAAACATCGTGTGTATTTGCCATGTACTCATTTAGTCCCAGTGGTATCATTTTGTAACACTGGTACAATATCAGATCCATGATACTGATGTTGGTACAGGTAAGAATTTCCATCTCTACACCCCCCGGACTTTTTAAAATGTTTTATTTTGGATAAGTTGACCAGGCTGGTTTGAATTTGTAATCTCCCTGCCTCAGCCATGGTTACTTCTCTCTCATAACCACCTGCTCTTTAAGTCTTACTAATCATTAATCTGTTCTCATTTCTGTAATTTTGTTATTTCAAGAATTTTGAAATCTTACAGTAAGTACCTTCAGAATTGAGTTTTTTCATTCAACATAGTTCTTCTGTAATAGTAAGCCAGGTTGTTGCATGTATCAATAGTTGCTTCCTTTTTCTTGCTGAATAGTATTTCATAATATAGATGTATATATATGGTATACTTCTGTGTTTCTTTTAACTGTTCATGTAGTACAAATCTGGCTGTTTCCAATTTGTGACTATTTCAAATAAAGCTGCAATAAGCACTCACATCCAGAGCTTTGTGTGAACAAAAGTATTCATTTCTCTGTGCTAAATGAGCAGGATGCAATTATTAGGTTGTGTGGTACTCATAGGCTTAGTCTTTAAAGAAACTTTGCCGAGATGTTTGCTAGAGCAACTATAACATTTTGCATTTCTAATAGTGATGCATGAAGGCTCAGTTTCTCTGCATTCTCTCCACATTTATGTTATCACTATTTTCTCTAATGACATGATGTTGAGCATTCTTTTTGGTGGTGCTGGGGAATCAAACTTTGAGCTTTGAGAGTTCTTTGTATACTCTGGATACTAGTTCTTTGTCAGAGCTGTGATTTGTCTGTAGATTGAACATCTTTTCATTTCCTAAACAATCTTTTGCAGAAAAAATTTTTTTAAACTTTGTTGTAATCTAGTTTCTCAATTTATTCTTCTATGAATCTTGCTCTTTGTGTCAGATGTAGAAACTCTTGGCCTAGATCTACATCCAGAATATTTTCTCTCTCTTCTCTCTCTCTTCTCTCTCTCTCTCTCTCTCTCTGTCTCTCTCTCTCTGTCTCTCTCTCTCTCTCTCTCTCTCTCTCTCTCTCTCTCTTTTTGTACTGGGAATCAAACTCAAGACTTTATGCTTGCCAGGCAGGCACTATGCCACTGAGCTATATCCCCAGCCCCAGAATATTTTCTCATATTTTTTTCCTGACCCATTTTGAGTTACTTTTTGTATAAGGTTTGTTGCTTAGGGATGTTCAGTTGCTTCAGCACCATTTATTAGACAAGATCAGGCACCTCAGGGTGGTATGGCCATGGACAGCACTGTTTATTAGAAAGGCTATCTTTTGCATGTTTGTCAAAAAACAGTGGGGTATATTTGTGTCAATCTATTTTTTGATTCTCTGTTCTGTTCCATTGATCAGTGTGTCTCCGCCAGTACCACACTGGTTTGGTTACTATGCTGTAAAATATTTAGATAAAAAGCATTCATTCAGTTATTTATTTATTTATTTAGGTACTGGGAATCAAACCCCCAACCTTGTGCTTGCTAGGCAGTGCTGCTGAGCTATATCCCTAGCCCTAGATAAAAACTTTTAAATGAGGTGCACTGATTTTTCACACTTTATTCTTGTTCTTCAAAGTTGATTTAGTTATTCATGTTTCTTTGCTTTTTCATATACATTATACAATAATCTAGATCTCCAAAAGCATCTTCCTGGGATTTTGATAGAAATTTCGTTAGACCCAAATCATTTGAGGAAAATGGACGTTTTTACTATGTCGCATTTTGTAACCTGTGAGCACTGTCTTTCTGTTTACTTAGGTCTTTGATTTCTTTCTTTCTTTTTTTGTTTTTGAGACAAGATCTTGCTGTGTAGTCCAGGCTAGCCTTGAGCTCACTATGTAGTCCAGGCTGGTCTCAAACTCACTGGGATTCTCCTATCTCAGCCTCCTGAGTGCTGCGATTACAGGTGTGCACTACCATACTCTGCAAGTCTTTGATGTCGTTCATCAGCATTGTGTAGTTTTGTCCTACAAGTCTTATATGTATATTTTCTTAGGTTTTATTGGATTTTTGTTAATTTACATGTAAGTGTATTATACGTAATATAATGATACATATAATATGATATATAATGTAATACATTATACACAATGTGAATAATATATTGTAAATGGTATTGCAGTTTTAATTTTGATGTCCAAGTGTTACAGAAATGTAATTAACTTTTATATAATGATGTTGTAGTCTGTGATCTTTTTTATATGTTAATCTTCTATTCTGTGATCTTGCTGAAACCACTCATTAGTTCTAGGAGTTTTTGTAGAATCCTTGGGTTTTTTTTTTTAACATAGACAGCCATATCTTCTGCAGATAGGGGTGATTTTATTTCTCTGTCTGTATTTTACATGTATAATATTTTATGTCCTTTTCTTGGCTTACTGCTCTGACTAAAGCTTCTGTTACTATGTTGAGTAAGAATGGTAAGAAAAGACATCTTTACCTGTTGTTGATCTTAGGGGGAAAGTATTTATTCTTTGATCATTACATATACATTAACTATAGGTTTTTCATTGGTGCCCTTTATCAAGTTGAGCATCTGAATACTATTTACTGTTATTTTGCTCCCTTTGTTCCTATCTTAGAGTTCTGATCATGAGTGGATGCCGAATTGTGTCTGCTGTTTTTGTGGATCAAATTGATATGTTGTGGCTCCTCCTCTCCTCTCTTCCCCTCTCCTCTGCCTTCCTTCCTTTCTCTTTCTTTTTTTCTTTCTGGTACTGGGGACCAAATCCACATCCTTGTACTCCTTCATACCTACATGCTAGTCCCACTCTCTACCCCGATCTCCTCCCTGAGCCCCACAGTTTTTCTTCTTGACATGATGGAATATATTGATTTTTGAATATTAAATAATTTTTTATATATTTCTGAATTCTGTTTACTATTTTGTTAAAAAGTTTTGCCTTTATATTCATGAGGGCATTTAACATTATAAATTTCCCTCTCAGCACTGCTTTATCTATATCCCACAAATGTAACATGTTGTATTTTTATTTTCTTTCAATTTAGTGTATATTTTATTTCCCTTGAGACTTCCTCTTTTACTCATGAATTATTTTGAAGTGTACTGTATTACAAGTATTTGGATATTTTGCGGTTATCTTTCTGTGTCTGGTTTCTAGTTTGATTCCATTATGGTTGGAGAACATACTCTGTATAATTTCACCTATTTTAAATTTGTTGAAGCTGGGTGTGGTGGCACACACTTGTAATCCCAGCATTTGGGAGGCTGGGGCAGGAAGATTGTTGCAAGTTTGAGACCAACTTGGGCTACAAAGTGAACTGAAAGCCAGCCTGAACTGCATAGCGAGACCCTGTCTCAAAAAGACAAAACAAACAAAAATTTAAATAACTAAATAATTAATTAAATTTGTTGAGGTTTGGTTTATGGCCCAGGATACCCTCTGTTTGCATGTGTGTTCTTTGGGCACTTGAGCAGAATGTGTTTTCTGCTGCTTTTGGGTGGAGTGTTCTCTAAGGATCAGTTAGACCCTGAGGAAAGAAGTCTTGATTTTTTTTTTAAGGCGAAATGTCCTGATTTTTAATGTTGGTAATTAATTTGAGTTTTTAAAAACCTTTTTGGGAGGTGAGGAGGAGCCAAATTGCGGTCGGCGTCCCAGAAGTTACTTCCTAGGGAAGAGCTGGTGGAGTCAGTTCGTAAGTGTTAGTTGAGTCAGGAGGAGGAGTTCATAGAAAAAGGAATTCAGAACTGTAGAGAGGGATGTAATTAAATTTGTAAATGGAGGATATTATCCTTGAAAGGAAGGACGGACGCCGAGAGAGGGAAAAAGGGAATGTGAAGTGAAACTGAGGTGGAAGGAGCTTGAATCCAATGAGGTAGGGTTTCTCTGTTGGTTGATAATGCTGTTGAATTCTTTCGTTCTCTCTTTTTTTCTCCCCCAGTGTTGGGATGGAATCCAGGGCAGTTGTACGCCATCATGCTTGATCTTACTTCTTTTTAGATCCCTTTACCTTCCCATTTACGATTGTTATTTCTGTTACATTAGTTAGAATCATATCAGACTGTGTTACGATTTTAACTTCCAGTGAAACATAAATTAGAAAACTTAAAAGGAGAAGGAAAGCCTACTGTATTTACCCTAAGCCTAAATAAATATTTACTCATAGTTATACCTACTGTGTCATTTTTTTGGTACTGGGAATCGAACTCAACCTTGCACTTGCCAGGCAGGCGCTTATGCTGCTGAGCTATATCACTGGCCCACTGTGTTCTTTCTTGATTTCTCAAGATTTCTTCCTTTATAATTTCCTGTTTTGAAGACTTTCTTTAGCCATTCTTTTAAGGTAGGTCTCCTGTGCAGCATTCTTTTAGTTTCCTTTGTACGAGAATGTCTTGATTTCCCCTTCAGTTTTCTTTGAGTCTAGGGTTCTATGCTGACAGTTCGTTGTTCAGCCCTTGAAAGCTATTGTACACCTTTTTTCTGCCCTCCGTGGTTTTAGATGAAATCCATTGTTAGGCAAATAAATTTTTCTCTGTAGTTGAGGTATCATTTTTTTTTTTAGGATTTTTGTTTTCTTTGTGTGGTTTTTTTTTTTTTTTTTTTTTTTTTTTTTTTTTTTTTTTTTTTTTTTTTTTTTTTTTTTTTTTTTTTTTTTTTTGTTGTTCTGAAGTTTATGGTACCTCTTAGTATCAGTTTCTTTGGGTTTATCCTGTTTGGGATTCACTTAGCTTTCCTGAATTTGAAGGTTTATGACTTGCAAAATTTGAGAAGTTTTCACCATTATTTCTTTCTGTTTTTCAGATGTCTGTCTTTCTTGTCTCTTTTCATGACTCTTGATGACTTGAACGTTAGATCTTTTATAGTTTCACAGGTTCTGAACTTTTGTCCAGTTTTTAGTTTTCCTGTTGTTCAGATTGAGTACTTTCTATTGTTCTATGTTCTGGTACATGTTCTCTGTCCCTTCCATTATGCTGTTAGGTCTACCCACTAAACTCTTTACTGTACTTTAGTATTTTACAACTATAAAATTTGCATTTGGCTCTTCTTTATATCTTGTACTTACTTGCTGAGGTTTTTAATTTTTTTTTTTTTTTTTTTGTGGCACCAGGGATCGAACTCACAACCTTGCACTTGCCAGACAGGCGCTTCTGAGCTAAATCCCCGGCCCTTGTCTTTTTGAGACAGGGTCTCACTATACCATTCAGGCTGGCCTTGAGCTCACTTTGTAGCCCAGGCTGGTCTCGAACTCACAACGATCCTCCTGTCTCAGCCTCCCGAGTGCTGGGATTACAGGCGTGCGCCACTAGGCCCAGCTTTTAATTTATTTTTAAATATGCTTGTAACTGTTGAATGATTTCTATCATGGCAGCTTCAGAATTGTCAGATAATTCTAACGTTGCTGCTGTCTTGGAGTTGACATCTACTAATGTCTTTTTATTTCAGTCTGAGTTCATCCTGGCTCTTGTTATGATGGATGATTTTTAAAAATCAAAACCTAGACATTTTGATATTATGCTATGAGATTCTGGATCTTACTTAAGCCTCTTGTTTTTGCAGCCCCCTTCCTCCTCCAACTCCAGCAGAAGAAAGGGGAAGTAGGACAGGACATTGGGTGCTGCCTTGTTATCACTAGGAGGAATTAAAAGCACAGATTCCCCATTTGGGCTCCATTAGCCCAGGAGATAGAGTGTCTTTGTTAGTGGGTTAGATGGAGGCCCAGGAGCTCCCGGGGAGAGGATGTGGAAGCGTGTCTTGTTACTAGCTGATGGATAGTAGCTTGGGCACCCTGCTTGGCCTTCTGGAACACTACTTGGTGTGCGTGGGCTTGGCGTCGGGTTACAGGTGGTGAGTATGTGACGCCTAAGCTGCCCACCTGACCTTTGTTGGCATGGATGGGGATGGGACTACAGTTTTTTTTTCCTGTGGTGTTGTTTTTAAGTAGAGTATTTCTTCTTTAAATATGTTACTTTGGGCGCTGGGCATTCAACTCAGCAGCTTAAGCTCCTGCCTGGCAAGCGTGAGGCTGTGAGTTTGATAACCTGGTACAAAAAAAAAGTTCTTTTGCTAGCATGTTTCTTCACCAGTCCTTTAACCAAAGAAAACAAAAGTCTTAACAACTTTTTTGTTTGTGCCCACTAGCGTTTCCAGGTTGTTGGTTTCTCCAAATCTGGGATCTAAGAGGCAAAAATAAATCTTACAGAATTCACCATTATGTTATTCCTTGGGTGGCCCTAGTGCTCATGACCAGTCTACATTGTTATCGCTTTTAACTGTTTCCCATGGAGTAGGGACTAGTTTTTTTTTTTTGTCTGAGACCGCACTTTGACTAACACAGTCTGAAGTGTTACTTGGTTCTTTTTTGAAATTATAAATCCACAATTAGCCATCCAATTTAACATCTCTGCTGCTTTTCTTGTATTTTTACAGGGACATCGTCAATGTGAAACCGTTTTTAGTTCTTAAAAAAGGTTGTTTGGGCTTTTTTTAAGGCAGATGTAGGCACAATAATGAATATTCACAATAATGAATATTTCTGATTTTAGATGATCTATTTCTTCTTTAATTTTTAGAATTCTTGCAAGTTCTTACCAAATAGTTCTTACAAGAACCCCACCACTTAGGGAGGTTGAGGCAGGAGGAGTGCAAGGTCAAATCCTGCCTGGGCAATTTAGTGAGATCCTGTAAGGGCTGGTGATGTAACTCAGTAGTAGAGCATCCCTGGATTCGATCCCTGGTACCACCACCACCACCACCACAAAAAAAAAAAAAAAAAGACCTTTCAGGGTATTGTGATTCATGACTTCTAATACTAGAGAACACACGATTATTTCAGTTCTGCAGCGATGTCTAGGCATAGGCATCTGGGATGTTTTCTTTTGGTTGACAGTATTGGCTACAGTACAAATAAAACATTTGTAGGAAGTCATTAAGTGATTTGAAGACTGTTCATTAGATTTATTTATTTACTTTTGTTTGTCTGTTTTTTTGAGACAGGGTCTCACTGTGTGCTGGCTGGCCTTAAATTCGCTATGTAGCCCAGGCCAGCCTTAAACTCACAGGATCCTCCTGCCTCAGCCTCCGAGTGCTGGGATTATAGAGGTGTGTACCAGCATGCCCAGTTGTTCATTAGATTTAGTCGTTTTAGTTCTTGCTATATTTTTGTGACTTCAGAAATCATAACTACTTTTCCATTTGAAACAGTGAAGTAGTTTGTACTGATTTATGGAGTCCCATGTTAAGTTGTTAGATTATTCACTGGAAGTTATACATTATATTTGTAATTTATTGTTTTCCTTCAGATTGACTCCTGTGGGAAAATTTCTGGTAATGTTGAAGTTCTCATTTTTCCATTCTGAAGAATTAGTGAGTCATCAATAAAGACTTTACTAATACTTGCTCCTCTGCATGGAGAGGGTAGTAAATTGCTAGGAGGACAATATTCTCATAGTAGTAAGGCCTGAGGTAGAAGTCCATATTCTGTTCATATTTGGACTGCAGGACTAATTTTAATTAAGTGCTTTCATCCAAATGGAACACAGAGGCAAGTATTAGGGCTGTTGTAGGGAGTGTAACCATGAGGGTTTTAACTTTTACCTACGCTACCAACATAAGAGAACTGAAACAGCTTTGCTACAGGGGATAGAAAATAGTGGTAAGATGGTGTCTGATCTGCAACTTGGGAGGGGAATGACAACATAGAGGGAAGAAGAAGATGGATGATTGTACCCTGGAGATCTTTGAATAGGGCTGGAAATTCTTTGATGAGCAACCTTTGGGGCATTTCAGTGTATGAGATGTGTAGACACTCCTGGAGAGAAAGGTCCTTTTGTGTCAGAAACTTTTGAATGGAAATACTTTTAAGTTAGAAGAGGGGATACAGCTCTGGCTGTTTATCAGCTGGTCCTTACCTGGTGGTGGACTTTTGCCTCAGAACAGAGGGTTTAAAGAGCATCAGGTCAATAGTGAGTTGGTTCAGAAAGATTGGAATACAGGCTTTTGATTGTTGGAGATGGGGCTGCAGAACTAAGTAAAACAACACGATAGCATTTGCCACATGCCCCACACGATTCCAGGTGCTTCTTAATGTAATATAAATTGAAATCACTTTTGTTAATTTTTTAAATAATATGATTAAATGGCGTACATGGAAAGATTAAGTGGTGAACCTGGGGTCTGCACCTGTCACTGTGTCTGTGCATTTAAAATGGCAGTCTTAACTGTAGAGCTTATGGTTTTGTTTGTTAGTTTGTTTGTTTATTTGAGACAGCGTCTTGCTATGTAGTTCAGGTTGGCTTTGGACTCATTGTGTAGCCCAGGCTGGCCTCAAACTCTCAGTGATCCTCCTGCCTTAGTCTCCTGAGTGCTGGGATTAGAGGTATGTGCCACCATGCCCAGCTGAGCTTACGGTTTCAACCATCAAACTAGACTGCCTTACTAAGGTACTTGGGCAAGATTCAGAGAGGCTTTGAATACCAAGCAGAATATAGATGTTTGAAAGCCATAAGGAGCTGTTGAAGGGTTTTGATGAGGGTATTTTGTTGATTGATGTTACCAGAATTAAGCTTGGATGTACATGGTGAATACATTATTGTTATTTCAGAAGACTAGAGATAAAAAATGATGCTAAGGCACTAGTCCAGGTGACTGTATGCAGGAACATACAAGTACATTTTTAGGATGAAATCAGGTGTTTTTGTTGATGGACAAAGGAAATAAAAAGAGAATTCAATCACTTTCCCTCTGAGTGGATGCCACCACTAAAAACAGTGGAAAATAACCAGGTGAGTTTGATAATGAGTGTGTCTTTTCTTTTATGCAGTGTTAGGAATACAATCCAAGGGCTCACACATGCCAGGCTAGTGCTGTGCCACTGAACTATCCCCCTGTCCCTGTGGAGTATGTCTGGAGACATGTCCAGTTGTAGACGCCACAGAGGAGCTCCAGGTGGGACTGTCCCACAGGTATCATGGTTGAAGTTCTGGACCTTGTGGGGAGAGATCAGGTCTGGAGATTCGTTCTGTTTTGTTTTGTTCTGTTTTTTTGGGACAGGGTCTCGCTTTGTAATTCAGGCTGGCCCTGAACTCACCATGTAGCCCAGGTTGGTCTTGAACTCAGCAGTCTTCTTGCCTCAGCCTCCCAAATGCTGGGATTATAGGCATTTGCCTCACCACACCCAACTGGAGATTCAAATAAGTGTCATCAACATTGAGATAATGAAAAAGGGAGCGACTGAGAGAGCTAAGGAATGCACCTGAGGGGTGCTTAACAGTTTGGGACTTAGAAGAGGTAAATGTTTAAATCCTCATTGAGCAAGTGTTTATTGAGTATCTGCTGTGTGCCAGGTACCGTGAATACAGAATGAAAGAAATACATATTTTCTTTTTTTTTCTTTTTTTCTTTTTTTTGCGGCATCAGGGATCGAACTCACAACCTCATGGTTGCCAGGCGGGTGCTTAGGCCACTGAGCTAAATCTCCAGCCCTTGTCATTTTGAGACAGGGTCTCACTGTGCCATTAAGACTGGCCTTAGGCTCACTTTGTAGCCCAAGCTGGCCTCGAATTCACAACGATCCTCCTGTCTCAGCCTCCTGAGTGCTGGGATTATAGGCATGTGCCACCAGGCCCGGCTAAACAGACATATTTTCTATCTTGGTGGTCATACAATGTAATGGAGCAGGCAAAGTTAGAGCAGGTGTCTTAGTTTCTTTTCTCTCGTTGTTGAGACAAAATACCGGACACTCAAAGTTAAAGGGGGAAAGGTTTATTTAGCTCACAGTTTGTGGAGGTTTTAGTCCATAATCCACTGGCTCCAAGGCATGGTGGTACATGGCAGAGGGGCAACAATGCATGGTAGAGGAAGACAGCAAAAGCAAGCAATGAAGAGACCTTGACAGCATCTTTCTGGCCCTTTTATATTGAGGCTACTGGGATTAGTGGACTGATTTAATGATCACACACCCTTAATGCCAGCATTGCACCATGAATCAATCACATTCTTAGATTCAGCCACCTCTGAAAAAGCTCCCCCTATGACCACATGAAACTTTGAGGGGAGATCTAGACATAAGCCGTAACACTAAGTAATAGAGAAATGACATTTCAGCAGAGATCCAGAAATCAAAAAAATTTTAATACAGGTGGCAGTGAGAGGATTCCCAGTTAAAAGAATGGTATGTGCAGAGCCCATGTAACAGAAGAAGGCTCATTCTAAGAAACTGAAAGATCAGTGTGACCGAAGAGCCTTTGGTGTAAGTAAGGACAAGGGGATCAGATGAAGATGGGAAAATTGTCATGAATCAGCTGATGCAGGACCTTGTCTCAGTGCTGCTGGAGGCTTTGTAGGAGAGAACACTGTTTGACTATGCTCAGTGTGGTGGCAGAGGACTTTGTTTTACCAGAGAAGGAAGAAGTCTTGATTTTTCAGGTGAAATGTCCTGGTTTTTAGTTGTTGGTAATTAATTCAACAATTCTGAAATTAGTATTTCAGAAACCTATTTTGGGGGCTGTAAGGGACAAAACACTTATGTCTGTTGTTTGGCATCATGATAGATACCTCCAAGGAAAGAGCTGGTAGAGTCAGTTCGTGAGTGTGAAGAAGAAAACAGGAATAATTATAGAACAAGGAATCCAAAATTATAGAAAGGAATGTAATTAAATATACAAGTAGAGGATGTTATCCTTGGAAAGGAGAAGGACTCTGAGAGAGAGAGGAAGCAAGGGAATGTAATAGTAATTGAGGTGAAAGGAACTTGAATTTTATGAGATAGAGTTGCTCCGTAGTCACAGCTGGGATTATATAATGTTGGAGAACCGGTGAGATGTACGTGAGTGAAGGTCGGAAAAGGAATGTAGAGGAGGCGTTTTAAAGAATTGTAAGGGTTTCATCTAGTTAGCTAGCATAGGTTTACAATGGACTCAGCCTCAGCCAGTGAGTATGGTTTTGACCTTTCTGTGGTATGTTAACATCTTAGAAGTTGAAGCAAAGTGAGTAATGGGGCTTGTTCAGGGTTAGAGATTGTAAGGCTGAAAAGAACAGTGACTTGAGTGATGAGTGTGTGTGTGTGTCTGTGTGTGTGAAAAAGTACATAATTATGGTTGTATGACTTCTAAGTTGGAACCAATCGTTTGAAACTAAA
>RJWT010006029.1:0-29866 GCA_004365215.1 Cuniculus paca | reverse complement strand
TTTTTTTTTTGTGGCACTGGGGATTGAACTCACGATCTTGCACTTGCTGGGAAGGCACTTAAGACCGCTGAGCTAGATCCCCAGCCCTGTTTTTGAGACAGGGTCTCACTATGCCGTTCAGGCTGGCCTTGAGCTCACTTTGTAGCCCAGGCTGGTCTTGAACTCACAACGATCCCCCTGTCTCAGCCTCCCGAGTGCTGGGATTACAGGCGTGAGCCACCACGCCCAGCTAACCATGACATTATTGTTGTTAATGTTATTATTTGGATGCTGCAAGATGCAAAGTATGCAGATTGCTAAACATCTATAGCATTTTGATTATTATGAATGTAGAACAAAGTAATTAGTAGTGGTCTTTAACTGTGTGGTCATAGACAGCTTGGAGAATGTGATGAAAACTCTGGATCCTTATCCCAGAAAAATTTTATATATAATTTTAGGAAGATCCATTCTTAAGTAGGGACTCTTCTGGAGTCCATCCAAGAATGCTACTTAAGAAATACTGCTATAGCTGCTTGTGTTTGAGGGATGTAATAATCCGAGCATCCTACTAGATAATTTGTGTGCATGTCAGGTAGGGTCATGAGATAGCAAGTAGCATGATATCACATATCATATGTTCCTACATAATCAGCTCATAATCTACATGAAACCATGTTACCAGCTATCAGAGACAGGAAGTGGCTCACCTCAGTGAAACCTCCCTTTTCTACAGCATGATAATCAAGTGGTGTACATTTAGATGTAAGAATACACGAAGACCACAGGAAAACACTGAGCAAGAGATCTAGTAACTGCACTTGTTTCAAGAGTGCCAAGAAATTTTTCTTCAGGAAAATTCATCATGTGTGATTTTTACTTTGTAAGTGGTACAGTCACAATTTCAAATTTGTTGATATGACTGAAAACTGAATTCTCCAAGTTATATGTTAGTCATTGGCATGGGTTACTTTGAAATTACTCTTGACCTTCAATATTCCCTTAGAGGAGCTATCTGCAGTTTTAGAGGTATTTATGGATGATTGTGCTTCAAAATTATTTTTGAGCACCTAGAATTGCCAGACTCTGTTAGGGGTTAGCATTTCAAAGACCAATACTTACAACCTCTGCCTTTCTGCTGTTCACACTCTCAATGTCCAGAGAGACATGTCTATACTGAAAATTTCAATAAAGTATGCTTTTCCACAGAAGAGTTTGGGAGCCTGTAAAAGAATAATAGCTGAAACTGTGGTCCTAGGGCAGTTTCCAACTGGCTACATAAGTGTATTTAGAAGTCTAAGCTCTTCCTTAAGTAACAGTAGGAAATTTACTTCCAATATTACTATCATTTCTACCAACAGTTAAAAAAAAAATGAAGGTAGCAAAACTTGTTAGCAAATTAATGAAATTCTGTGGGGGAGGAACTCATTTATTGCACATGTCTTTCTGGAGTGACACCACCTGGATTACATAGTTTTTAGGTTTTTTATTTTTGTGACAGGGTCTTGCTATGTAGCTCAGGCTCGCTTCAATCTCATGGTAATCCTCCTGCCTCTGCCTCCCCATTGCTGGGATTGCAGGCGTGCTGGCCCTTGCATGTCTTTTTGGGTATCCTTTTGTGATCAGTATGTTGTGTTGAATACTAATGATCTGGATATGAAAAATAAGAGCTACTATGCTAGGATTTGAATGATCAGATGCTCTGATATAGAAGTCTAGCTGAACAATATGGGTTGGAAGATACGTCTTGTTCAGCTGAGTTGGTGAAAAGAAAAGCACACTTGAGATGAAAGACGGCCTTGAGATATTTTTTCTGTACTATGGCTAGTGAATCTCAGGGAGTTAGGTAGCTTAGCTGGGGTCCAAAAAAGCATGCTAAATGCCTAGGGGCTGTTACTTCAGATAAGAGACCCTGTCTCAAAACAAACAAATAAACAAACAAAACCCTGAAAGAATAATACATTTCCATTCTAGCTAAAAAGGAAATAGAGGGAAGATATACTTTAACCAGCAATTAGACTTCCTAATTAGTTAGAGAAAAATGCAACTTAAAGATATACTTGCTTACCTTCTTTCTTCCATAAATACCTAAAAGCATAAATGTAGCACTTGATTGAAAAGAGAAGTTAAAGGAATACTTGATGCTTTTAAAGATCACCTATCATTTGAAAGCAGTTTGTATTTTTCAAAACGTCTTCACACCCACTATTGAATTTAACTTTCAGAACAAGCCTGTGAGGAATATAACATTCCCATTTTAAAGACTAAGGAAACTGCAACTTGAGAATTGGGGCTCTTTCGTTAAGTGGAATTTTGTTGCTCTTTAAAATACATGTAAATTTGTCCTCATTGCATCTAAATGCTAAAAATTTTCAGATTCACCATAAAGTAATTGCTAAACAGTGGATGCAAAAATGTATAAATTAAAAAAAATAAAAATAAAAATAAACTGAAAAATAAGGCTACCATGTAGCAGACTCCAAACCTCTAGGGTAACAGTACGTCAACTGCCCTTATTTTGTCAGATGCCTGTATGTCAGGAGAATGTATTTGACTTTTCCTTGTTTTATGGTACTTGATCCATTTCAAAAAATGAATAGATGGAAAATTAATAGGTGCAGTCACTGCAGATAACCAAGAGGCAAGGCATCAAGGGAGTCCTGTGGACTCTCCAGGAAAAGCCAGGCATCCAGCTCCACGTTGAGTATTATCATAGCCCTACTGAGACCCAGAGACTTGGGTTGGAGGAGGTTGTGCTGCCCATGTCAAGGACAACTCTCACAGCCTACTTGTAACAGGGAGGACAACACTCACTTCTGGCCCCTCTCCTGACCCAGATATTTTCTTCGGCTCCACATAAGAAAACAGCTATAGCCTTGTCCCAAGGGAATTATTCCCCATTAGCGTGAGTAGCAAGGCAATGAGTAGATAACCAAGCCGCTCTCCCCTTTAGATCTGTCCTTCATGTCTCCTCATATAATACCGCCTTGTTCAAACACAACCACTTACTTTGAAATGTTAGTCTTTTTCAAACTACCTTTCCATCAAATATCTGTTGATAATTTGCTAAATGTTAGGCACTTTGTTATTCAGCCAAAAAAAAAAAAAAGATATACACTCAGTCACTAATCACAGTGCGTTTTAATTTTTATTCTAGTGAGAAATACACACCTCAAGCAGTTAAAAATCATAACAACATGATCAGTGATAATTAGCAAAGCAAAGGCTTTATTTGGAGCTAACTAGGGACAGCTACATGAAAAATATTTGCAAATGGCTCATTTTGCCCTGGAAAAACTAACCATCTTGGTTTGGGTAAGTTACTAAATGCTGATTTCTTAACCCTAGGATTTTTAACTTTATACATTCATGACAAGGAAAAGGTAAGTGAAATAAATTGGTGAGGGTCTTGTAACAATTGCTTCACATTTTCCTTCTAAACTAGTGTCATCGATATTTATATTTTCTATTATTGTTCTATGGGCATCAAGAGCACTAGTGACACAGCATTGCCTAGAAAGTACTATGCAGTTATCTCTTGGATTTTCTTCAAGATTGCTGAGACTCATTGGATGAGTTTTGATGCTTTTATTTCCTTAATCTTGTCGGAGAGTGTCAAATGAACTTTTTAGAAAGCAATACATATTTGTTTTGCAACTGGTCCTGAATGGTTTGTTTATTGTCTGAAAGTTAAGGGATTGTATTTATCCAATCACATGGCCGAGATTTACAAGCAAATAAGAGCATGCATAGGCAATGAGGATGACATCACAACTAGTGCAGCTTTAAGAGCAGCTGTAAAACGCATCCCAATTTCACAGTTTTTTGAAATATATGGGGGTGGTAGATCTTAGGATATATAAAATGTGTCATATTTGTCCAAACTCCATTTTCAACTGAAATCTCTAGGGTACCTAACAAGAAAAAGACCAAATAGGCAATAGTCTTCAGTTTCTGGTTAAATCTTCAGTTACTCTTGTTTGTTTTCTTTGTTTTCCCCTCAGGGAAGATTTTGAAAAGTCTTCTACTGCTAATAACCAATAATGGTTGGGAATGGTGGTTCATGCCTGTAATTCCAGCACTGAAGGAGGCTGAGGCAGGGTCAAGAACAGAAAGGAAAAAAGAAAGGAAACAAGAGAGAGAGACAGACAGACAGGCCAAGTGTGAACTCTAGTCAGTTGGTAGGTATGGCATTCCCAGGTTTGTAAAAATAATGCACAGGTCAAGCTGCTAAGTTGTAAATTTCTGAGAACTTCGCTGGCACAGGTACAGGCTTTTTCCAAAATCCAAGGAGGGATCCTAGCAATATACTCACACCATCATATAGTTCATCAAATTTGAAAAAGATATTTTTGTATGCTTACATTATGTAAACTTCAATACCACAGAACCTATATTTTGCTTTGAAAATAGAATTTTACACCCATAGGGCACTTAAATTGCCTAGGAGAGTCACATACATTTCATTTTCACAGAAATCCACGATCTTAAAGATGAAAATGTGAACATTTTTCAAGGTTAGATAACTTGCCTAAGGATATAAACCAGGCAAATCACTTTGTTAGTACTTAACCATGCCTGTTTTAATTCTAAATTCAATATTCTTTTGACAATATCATTGGCTTATATGGATTGTCTTTGTCTTGAACAAATTGCCAAAGTGACTCTTATTGGAAAAAAACCCTCCAAATTCTAATAAAAAGTCCTAAGACTATTTTTGTTTTGGTTCTTCAAGTGTAAATATGAAACATCATAACAAACTTTAGTTCAAGCATGCATTGTGAAAGTCAGCTTCACACGGTAGGTAAAAGAATATTTTTCTTCTTTGTATTGAGTTAGTAACCTTTCAACTCTTTGTTTGGAAGGCCATAACACTTCCAGGGAATAATAATGTTGTCTTGAAATTTTAGAGACATATTCTTTGCTGAATATCTAAAGGAAAAGGTTTGCTCTTTTGTTTCTTTCTTTGCTTTATTTAATCTTTGTTCCACTCAGTGATATATGGACACATAGGGACATTTTTCTCATATCTGAAATCTGAATACATATTTTTTGAAAATATATTACTACTGTCTTTCCTTTTTCCTTTGCATATTTCCCTTTAACAGATGTAACATGTGATCTGAATACAATATCCACTCGTGTTATCAACCATAAACTGAACACAGGACGGTTTTCCTTTTAAAAGCACAATGCCCTACCCATACTTTATAATCTATTAAAGAATATCTCACTAAGCCCACAAGAGCATTACAGTAATTACTTCTGTAACCTAGGTGAAAAAGGACATATCTGTCAACTAAAAAAGTGCAGAAGCAATTAACACCTTAATGCTCTAGTGAGAAACTGCCTAAATTAAAATAGTAGGGATGCTTCATGGTCATTGTACTTCCAATATTTAGTTACTAATTCTTGTATGGGTAAAAATGTAGAGTTTCCCAGTCATTGTTGTGTCCCTTCCACAGCCCAGTAGAGGCAGGAACATGTGTGTGCCAGACACACATATTTGGCTGTTTGCACATGTATCAGGTATGGTCCTTAGTCACATTTGTCAGAAACTGAATGCAGAAATGGGGCTGGAACATGCATTGTAGAATTAATATGCAAGGCTAGGTGTTTTAAATCAATAACTTCTCTGGCATGAAAACCACATTTCTGAATTCTGTGCTGCTATGCATGGAACTGCCTTATCAGTCCTCTTTCAGGATTAGGCTAATAAACAGAAAGTTTATGTTTATCAGGACTTCTATTCAACAACAGAGGCATGTGAAAAAACTGAGGAGTGAATCAGATGGGTAAAAATTCTTGTATGTCAGCAGCAAGATCTAGAAAGCCTAGACATCCAATTTGTCACCTACTCCTTTTCCAGGAGATGTTAGCTGGCTTTTTGAGTGCAGCGTAGGTACAAAAATCTGGTTAGCATTTTGGGAGGCACTGAAGCAATAAACAGTTCAAGTTCTTTTGCTTAGAAGGAGAAAAACCTGCCTTTCATAGAAAAGGTAAAATATTTCTTTTTTTTCTCCCCACCCACTTCAAACTTGCCTATTTTATGAGAGACCAGGGCAACTCTTAGAATGCTCTAAGAAAATCATATTTTGTGGTTCCCATTTTTACACAGGTGAGACTAAGTCAAATGAAAAAGACAGCATACAAGAAGCAAAGCTGCAGTGAACGCAGAAAGATGCTGGAGGAGGCTGTGAAGGGGGAGGAAGTTTGCTCATCTTGCAGGCAGCTGAATAAAAATCATGCATGATCTTAAGGACTATTTTCTTCAAGATTTATCTCCACTTGGTTTTCTTTACTACATGTCTACAGTCACCATCAAGTTCGTCTGAACACTCCCAGTATGAGAAACTAATCTGTGCAGCCAGCTTTGATGAAAAACAACTAGCAGCTATGAAGAACTTTCTCATGTACTGAATTACAAGAAGCTGTAGCAGACTCTGATGATCTTTTGCAGTCCCTAGCCCCTTAGCGCTCAGTGCCCTGACTTGTCGACCACTCCTGAGTATGGATGCAACCTATATCTTGTATCAAACCAGTGGAATTCTCCAATGTTCCAGATGTATCTTATCACATGTATGTGATTATGCATATACAACTATGGCACCCAGTATAGGAGGCTTCGCTTGCTTGTGGCTGTAAAGAGGCAGTCAGCTGTTTGGGGGCCAAAGATATCCTCTGGCTGACAAGTAGGAAGAAACTGAAGCCCTGAATTCTGCAAACAAACTGAATGAGCCTGGGAGCAGATCTTTCCTTAGTCAGGCCTCAGATGAGACTGTAACCCTAGCTGACAACATTGATTACAGCTCTGTGAGACTTTAGAGAGGGCTGGATAAGCTGTGCCTAATATCCTGATGTGAGATAATATATGTATGTGGTTTTAAGCTGCTAAATTTGTGGTAATATTGTTACACAGTAATAGATAACGAACATAGATGATTTATGTATATTAATTCATATAATCCTCATTATATTCTCATTTCACACAATGAGAAAACTGGAGCATGAAACTTAGGCAACCAGCCTAATTCCACATAGTAATAGGTGGCAGGGCTGACATTCAAATGAGGTAGACTAAGAGTCTATGTTCCTTATTAGTAAGCAATGTTGTCTCCTGTACTTCTTAGAAAGGTCTACCTTAAGTTGCTTCTCAACCTGATTTCCTATAATTTACCCCAATAGCAGGAGACAAATATTCACATGTAGGTAAGGTATTGGTCATATAAACAGAGTGAAACAGACGGGGTATGATCAGTAGGGTATACACAAGAAACAGGGTGAAGAGCAAAGGATGTTGCCTCTCAGTAGTCACTGGCCAAATAAAACACATTCAGGAGAGCCTCTGAAGTAGAAGAATGATTTTATTTGGTAATTACTGGCATGTGAGTTCTGGTTCTGCCTCTGAGATTATTGAGAGCACACTGATCCCTTTTTCAGATTTGAAATATCTGAAGCCACTGATCACTTTTGCTTTAAATGATCAATTTAATCTTCCTCATACAAATGAGACTCTCACATTTTGTTATTCTTTTTTGCAGATGGTCTTCTTGCACATGTATAACTTAAGGAGATAAACCTGTTGGTTCTGTATAATAACAATATGCAAGAGATGACTCCTTTTTCTTCATTTGTAGGGCTGGGTCTGATAGGCCCACGAAGATACGGGTCTTCCAGGTAGATCCAATCCACTGATAATTCTTCTTGTTATAGCAGCTTTAAAAACCTACCCTTTTAAAAACCTTTTCATAATAACTTGAAGACAGGATGGAGTATTGTGAACTGAAAGTCTGCGGCTTTGAGGCTCACTGAGAATAATATTGAAAGACTGCCAAGTTAGTGCTAGTAAGTGAGAGGCAAGCCTTCTGGCAGAGATGCTGAAGGGCTCTATTCTTGATACAGCAATGCTCAAAATTCTTAATATGCATTAAAAGTTTAACAAAATTGTGGTTAATTCACTGTTAAGAAAAGTAGAAGTATATGTGATGATTAGAAATAGAGTCTATTTTCCCTAGATTGGAAAGATGGCCTGAATCATTCCAGAACTATATACAAGGCTAAAAGATGAAAGTCTTTGAATTAAGGTGATCCTGATTCAAATACCAGTTTAGTTTTGCACAGACTTGGGCAAGTGACTTGAGTCTCTGTGAGTCCCAAATTCTTCTTCAGAAGAGCAAGACAACTTTTCTCTTTTTGAATAAACAAGACTCAATGATTTCTGTTACAAGATAGATTCCCACAACTGTTAATACTATTTTTTTCTCCTTTTCTCAAATCTTGATAGCTGAATAATGAAATAAATGTGTAAATAACTGAGGAAAGTGTCTAGAGTTGCTCAGTGTGACCGTTAATTGATTGTCAGCCTGACTGGATGAACAGCTGTCTAGAAGACTAGTAAAGTACACTTGTGGGTGTGTCTGGGTAAGTCATGAGTTGTGACCTTGAGGACTGTAGCCAGCTCTGGCTCTTTCCTCCCTGATCCTCTTTCCAACCTGGTGTGCTTCTTGGCCACCATGAAGAGTGTTGCTTTCCACGACGATGCTCCTGCCTTGCATTCCATCAACCAAGGACTGAAACTGAAACTGTGGGCCAAAATAAACCATTTCTTTCTTTAACTTATGTATGTCCATTAGTTGGTCACAGCAATGAAGACCTGACCACTTGGCAACTTAAGAAATACTACTCGAGGGATGAGTAGTATTGAGAATAAGACCTATATGTTTTAATTGACAAGTTCAACATGAACAAACATTATTTCACTTAAAAATACAATCTTAATCTGTACTAGTTATTAATTCCATATCAAGGAAAGTACTCTGTTATCTTCACACCACAAATGAGGGAAGCATTTGGTTTTGGCTGCCACATGTGAAACAGTACTGGCAAATTGGAGAAAGACTGTCATGCCACATAAAGAAAGACTGAAGAAAGAAATGTGTTTACATGGTTCAAAAACCATAGCAAGTCTAGGAAGAGGTCACCGGTATACTCTAGTATCTGAATGATTTATTTGGGAAAGTTTAAGAGTTAGAAGAGCCAGTGAATAAAGGTTCAAGGTGGGAAACTTCAATCCATTGGCATACAAAACACTTAACAAGCAGAGATACAAAAAAGTGGAAGCTATCTTGTAAAAGAGTAAGTCTTCTGTCTTTAAATACTGAAGCAAGGAAATTAGAAGTGGAATTTTCAATAATGAAAGCAGAACCCAGAGAGAAAATGTGTGGTGTGAACGTGGGTGTGGTAGATTTAGGTGTGACTTAGAGAAAGGTTAGTAAGAGTACTATAAGTTTCTATCATTCCAATCTCATCTCTTTGTTCGTAAGGAATGACGCATAATACTGATGAGATACTAAAATACGTGATGAAAGAAGAATCTTTAATTCAAAAAATGTGGACTGTATGCAGTTAGGAATTCTGCTGGGTAAATCTCTGTGGGAGAATTTTAAAACAAACTTTCTTTAGTTTAAAGGACTGTAACCTTAAATTATAGATATGTCTAGAATCCAGGAAAATAATAGCTGAACAACTTGAACAAAGATGAATTAAACTGTCAAAAGTTTCAAAAAAAATCGTGAAGTATTCTGGGTGTTGGTAAAAAAAATTATGGGAAAGAAGTAGTAGGCAAGCTCCCAGTGGAAATGCAACATGAAATATGGGGATTCCATGGTATCACTAGAAGAGTTGTCTGTTTTTTCTCCCTTTTTCTAATATTGGGGATTGAACCTGGGAAGCTCTGCATACATGCCCAGACTCCTCCTCGCCTTTTAAATTTTTATTTTCAAACAGGGTCTCACTAAATTGCCCAGACTGGCCTTAAATATCCCACTGTCCTGCCTCAGGTGAGATTACAGGTGTGGGTCACCAATCCTGGCTGCTTTATTCTTTTTCCATTTGAGGAGACAGAGTTCGCACCAAAGAAGAGAGTTGCACGTAGTAGAGATGTACTGTGGTGCGGGGTAATCCTCTAACATTGCCCTAGGTGATCTACTGTCCCAGTCTTTGAAATAACACTTCTTCCTCTCTTTACAGGCCTTTTACCCTCTATTCTGTGAAGGGCTTCATCTTTTCTTTGCATAAGAAAGAGCAGTCAGAAGAGCCTCACTATTTTCTCAGCACGAGCTCTACCACCCTCCTAACTTCCGTTGTGCCATGGACCCCCCCTTCAGACTATCCAAAAACTTTGCTTTTGCTTTTATTCCTTCTCCCGTTCAGCAATCTCATCCCACAGTAAATCAGCTACATCAGCACATGAGTTTGTTGTACCCTCTCATATATTCGATATATATATATTCATATTCTTAAAGATACATATTCTTAAAATTCTCCCCTGACCCCATGTCCTCTCTGGCTATTGTCTCGTATCTCTGTTCCCCTTGATGGAGAAACTCTTGAGAAAGTAGTCTACATTCCCCACTTCTGTTCACTCAAGACCTATTTTCACCTCAACTCATTCAAATCAGGCTATTACTCATACCTGTTCATGGAACTATTCTTCTCAGGGTCTCTTCTTTTAGAATCTCATGGGCAATTCTCAGTTTTCCTCTTATTCATCTTACTGGTATTTGAATCAGAGCATTTCCCTCTCCCAAGTGGCACATAGCTCTTAAAGTTGACAGGGTAGCACATACTCCTGGCTCTCCACCTATGTCATTGCCTAATTTCTTCATGGCTTCTGCCGAGTCTTCAATCACCACCAGACTCTGGGGGTTGGAAGGTGTGCCCCAGGCTCAGATCTTGAACCTTGTCTCAGTCATTCTGTACTGGATAGATGATTTCATTTACTCCCAAGGACTGGAAATAGCACCTACTCACTAATAGTTCCAAAATTTTCATCTCTAACTGAGATCTTCTCCTAGTTCCCCACTCTCTTCTCCCATAAATCCACTTTTTACTCAGTGGTTCCCTTGTCTCACCTGGTGTTAAAAGCAAAAACCTTGGGATCACCCTGTACTTTTCACCTTTCACCCCACATCTAATTTGTCAGTAGTTTCTTTGAATTCTTCAAAATTTGAACATTTTTCAATAACTTTACCTCATCCATGTTTTTTTCAGCCTATCTTAAAAATTTCATTATTTTTCATTACTTTCACTTTTCACTAGTCTAAGTCATTGTCATTTCTTTCCTGAAATATTACAATAGCCTAACTCATCTCCTGCTAAACTAAAATATATTTCTTTAGAGCAGCTAGAGTTTAAAACAAAACAACAAACTTAAAACCAAGCCATCCCCCCCCCCCCCATAATATCATCAACACTGTAACAGCTTAATGCCTGCAAAGGCTTCCAGTCATGCAATCTAAGGTCTTACCCCGACTAGACACTTTATGGAAACTCCCATTTCTTTCTCCAGTCTCACTTGCTACTCTCAGCCTTGCTTCTCTTTTTCTGGCCAAGGTGAACTTCTCTCAGTTTCTCTAGCAAACCAAACTTATTCTGACGTTGGGGTTTATGTACTTGCTGCTATTTTTTTCACTTAGAATTCTCTTTCTCTTCATCGTTACATGAGTCACCTCTCACTTCAGAATCACTCAAACATTACTGCCTCATGGAGTCATTCTTGACTTTGCTTTTGAATACAGGGCCCTTGTCGTTCCTCCTTCCAGCACTCTGCTTCTTATACTAATTTATTTTGCTTTACTGTGCTTAACATAGCCTAACCTTACGCTAGACATTCACTGTTTGCTGGATGCCTGTCTCCCTCATTCACATGCCAACTATAGGAATGCAGAGGTATACAGCCTAGATCCTATCTATATTAGTTGTACCTGGAATGGTTTCTGGCACAGAGAATTGCTGGATAATTACATGTTGAATGGCTGCATGACTGTCAGTTTAGGGGAACACTAAGAATCAAAAAGTGAAAGATCACTGTAGGTGTATGAATTTAAGGAGCAAGTAAACAGTTGGCTGGATAAAAACAGAAGTGTACAGTGAAGCATGCAAGGATGAAAGGTACAGGATTAGTATGTAATGGCTTATTTTCCATACAGAAAGCAGGAATGCACTGGGGTGCAATCAAACTCTTAAAGAGAACAAAAGGTTTACCAACTGCTGTGAAGTATGTCCACCAAAATTGTGAGTGCTCAAATCTCTACAATGTCTGTTTGAAATATAGGTCAGTAGTAAGTTTCAGAAATAGGTAAGGATATTTGACTTTAAAAGAATTTAATTCTATATTTATTGCCTGAATTCAGTCTTTACTTACTGATTCTGATAATGGAATGGAAAACATCAAGGTATGGTACTAAGTCTCCACAAAATTCTGCCCTAAATTGCATGCTGAAAAAATTATTTTTTAAAAATTACTTGCTGCATATATACCACTTTACTGTATTTCAGCTATGTTTACTAAAGCCTGAGAGTAGTTGAAAGATAATAGACTGTCACTAATGAAAGTGCTGGCACTGAAGACACAGGGCAAGCTGTGCATTTTACCAGTGCTATTTGATTGGAACTCAGTAAGTGCCCCAGTCACATAGCAAACTGGATCAGCTCTCTGGGGTAAAATCCTTAATGTGTACCTGTCATAATAAGTAATAAGTTCTACTTTGCATTGCTCTATTTATAGACTCCAGCAATTTTTCACACATTTAAACCCCTCCTTTTTATAGCAGAACGGTTAAATGAATCATTCTCATCTTGTCAAATTTATTGTTATATAGTGTTCAAATTTTTACTTTAGGTGTTAGAGGACTGCACCGACATTTTCTGCTCAAACAGAAACAAATGAGGCTGCAGAGAGATCGCTGGCCTTTAAAAGTCTTCAGCTTCTGGCCGACTGTATTTCATTCGTTAGAGTAGGGCAGCAGACAATTTCCTTACAAATGTCATATTTGGTGCAGCCTCAAGGCCAGTGTGGCTATTTGCTGCACCCTACAATGAGTCAGAAAATATGCAGGAAGCAGAGACTACTTTGCACTTTTCTGTTGGCCATATGGTTACAGACTGCATCAAGAAACCTGCCCGGCAGTCTCTGCTTATTCATCCATTCTACCAGTATTAATGGATCTCCTAACACCTGCCTAGCACAGTTCTGCACGCTAGACATACAGTAGAGAATAAGGCATATACAATGCCTGCACTCCTGAAGCTTATATTTTAGGTGGAGACCAAGAAAGAAAACAGTTACACATTGGTCAGCTAATTTTAGACAGTGATAAGTACAATGCAATAAATAAATAAACGACAACTGCAGACATATTTGCAGCTGTACCAATAGTCTTGACTTACTGATCTTAGAAACTTAACTCTAAAGAAATGAGATGATTTAACTAATTTCTTATATAACTAGTGATTTTAACACTTAGAAAAATTTAAGTGTTTTGAGTTTCCTTAATGCTGCCATTGATGAACTTCGGTGGGATAGACCTTGGTCCTCATTTTGTTTCACTGGGATGCTTACAAGGGTTCAAGAAAGCCTATCTAGTAAAGGTGCTTTTTCCTTGGTCTGTCTTTCTTCCTTTCTTTCTTTCTTTCTTTCTTTCTTTCTTTCTTTCTTTCTTTCTTTCTTTCTTTCTTTCTTTTTTTCTTTCTTTCTTTCTTTCTTTCTTCTCTTTCTCTCTCTCTTTCTTCCTTCCTTTCCTCTCCCTCTCTCTTTCTCTCTCTCTCTTCTTTCTTTAAAATTATATGGGGGCAATTTTAAACTTTTTTTTTTGACATAGTGTCTCATATTGTACTGGTTTCTAACTCATAATCCTCCTGCCTCAGCCTCCTGAATGCTGGGACTACAGCCTGGACTACCACACTTGGCAAATTCTTGGTATTTTCTAACACTGGTCATGTCTGTCTTACAGACTTTGGCAGTGTCTGCAGCACTAGTCTTTGTATGACATTTCATACTTGGAGAGTTCAAATGACCTTGGTCTCCTACTGTGAGACTCATTCATTTTTGGAGAGGCTTAATGGTAGAATTAAACACACAAACTAGAACCCGGTAGAATTAAACACACAAACTAGAATCACCATAAATGCTCGTCATACACCTGAACAGTATGCTAGTATAAAAGTCATGCTAGGTATCTGTTGTAATATTGAAAATTTAGACCAATGAACCATCAAATGGTGTGCATAAGAAAGATAAGAACATATTAAACAAAGAGGACAGACAGAACCTTCAAAATTTATGTCCTATCCCTTAATTCAATCAAGGTTATCAGTTCCCGAAGGGTGCAGTACTATTCTCTAGTCTTTGCTTTTTTAAATAGATGTTGATTCTTTCTGGACATACTCTAAATGACTTGACTGTACATTTTGTGGGTTACTGGCCATTTCAGACTCTCAGATCCCTATTTTTATTTCTTCCCCAAATACCTAAATGTGATAACTGAGAAAGACTGATGTCAACTTTATCCCATTATAAGCAAATTGATAAATGTTTTTTCTAATATTCTAGGAAGGAGAAAACCCCTAAAATCCTTGGTGGCCTCAGTCTGGATACAGATTTAAAATAATTTTCCTGGGTCTACCAAAGTTTGGACATGCAGTAGATATGAGTACTTGGTATCTTCCTGCATTTGTGAATGGCTCAAATTTTTAGCCGAGACTAACACAAGCAAAGAATGGCATCCTGTGTGGAAAAAGGAGGCAAGTCAAGTAGGCAATATACTAACTAATGCTAGGCTTTGGGATTTAATGTAGTGACCTGTCTTTCCCTTTCACAAATGCTAGGTAGACACAACTCATCTTTTAGTGGGAAAAGCCATAAATTACTACAAAATCTGTCAAATCTGAGTCTATACAGATTTCCTTTAATAATTTAGACAAACCCTTAAGCAGTCAAGCTGCACCAGAAACCTGTCAAATTAAGGAGCATCAGATCAACAGATTTTTAAAATATAGACAGATATGTAGTAGAATGTTGCTTCTGAACTTCAGAGTAATAGAAACGCATGTCATTTTTCAAATACTGTCATTAAAATTTTGTAAAAACCTTATTAAAGATTAAAAAATCTTTTTTATTTTTACATTTTATGCCATAGGAGACACGATTAAAGAAAGTTAGCAAATAACATTAATAATAATGCATTTCTACTTTATCCAAAGCAAATGCATTTTGCTCCTAAGAGATATCTAACTCATTCCTTTTTGGGGGAAGAGAAAAGAAAGAAGTGAAAGGATTTAGAGTGAGAATTGTCATTTAATGAAAGATACATATTTGACTTGTGATTATAAAATAATTGCTGTGGTAGATTTGAGTTTAAATAGTAGTGCTGAATTTTAATTTGTATAAGAAGCAAACTATAATTCTGTTAATATTTAAGGTTAGCACTCTGGTACTGAACTGTTAAAAGTTATTGTTTCTTATGCCATGAATAGAGTGGAGCCGAGTCAAGAGATTTTACCCATAAATGTATAAATGTATAAATATTTCCTTTAGGAAGTGCCAGATCTGCATGTGTAAAATTGGTTTCAAAACATAGTTTAACTTGTCATAAGACTTGAAAAGACAAGCTTATGATGCCTCCTGCTACATATATACTTCCTCTGTTACAACCTCACCTTGTCCATCAAAGACAGTGCTAACAGGAATAATAAAATTCAGAAACCATCATTAGATCATTGGGAGTGGAGCTTTGGAAGAGATAGGTGATAAAGCCATGGTCCTTTAGGGTTTCAGTCTTTTTGTGTTGGGTTGCACCCCAGGAGCTGGGGCAGCTAAATATCCCTGGGGCTGCATCTGCCTTGGGAGGTACCACCACACTAAGAAGACCAGGGGCTGATAGATGAGCCAACCTCTCTTTTAGTGCCTCTTTAACTTGGTGCCCTTTTCTCTAAATGCATCTTTCCTTTTGTTCCCAAGATGAAGAAAGGAAGATTAGGAGGTGAGCACAGGAGAAAGGGGCAAAAGCTGGAAAGTTGCATCTAGCTCTTCTGGCGCCCTACAGTCTAACTCGGTCAGTCAGAATACTTTAGGATTATTCAGTTAGAGCTCCAGAAAATCATAAAGGGCAGAGTGTACATTTACCTGGCTTTTTTTTCCTGTGAATTTCTCTCTCTCGTGGACTTTGTAGGAGCAGAGATGGACATGGTAGAGACTGGTCAAGACTTGGCCAAAATGGAAACAATAGAGAGTGGATGTTGGATTAGATCTCTTTAAGTGGCTCCTTGGCCAAGGATGAAGGTATTTGCCTTTTTGCCAGGAAAATAGTTTATAGGTACTTTCAAGTACGAGAGTAAAAAGTAAGGGTCAGGATTCCAAGAATCATTTGTCAGACAGGAAGCAGTTTCTGAGAAATGTGTTAATTTTCTCTTTATGATAGTAGTTAAGTACTGATCAACTATTAATCCCCGTAGTTTCTTAGCCCTTTTATTGGCACAGTCTTGATTTTTGGAGACCTCTGATCAATCTGGCCTCCACCTTATAAAGTATGAACAAAGAGGGGTTTTCCATGGTCGAATTCCATGAAGACATGAAGCCTACAAAAATATTTTTAATTTCAGCGACACTGAAATCTGACACGTGGAGGACCAAAAAGAAAAATTATATCATGAAGAATCACCAGTGTGCTGTGAGCACAGTAGGATTATCATTGAGTGATTTGTTTACCTAACATGTGACTTGAAAACCTGCTTAAGAGCTTTAAGAAAAAGTCTGGTCCTCAAGCATATATTATAATTTAGCACACAACCCTTGGAAAGAAAACATTGATAAGTCAGTGGGTTTGTTTAATATCACGAAAGAGGGAAAACAGAGGCACGTCTCTTGCCTCTTCTCTAGAGATGAATACTGAGGGTTAGAAAATGTATGAATAGGAAGAAAGCAAGAGGAATTGTCAGAAAACTGACGTTCTTGACCTTCAAATGCTAGATACTTCCTAAGTGCTGACAAAGAGAAAACCGCAACATAGTTCATAGATGACTACAATAGTTTCTCTAAACGTGACTAGCACTAAGCATCATGTTTTAAAGAACACAATAGAAGAAATTTTCACGTTGAGTGATGCCATCTAATTATAGAATGTAAATTACTTCGGAATCTTCAAAGCACCAAAACAGAGTGTGTAACACACTCATGTCCCTTTATAAGTCATGTACTTTCATAAGAAACCTAAGACTTCAGAATAAGAGTAAAAATAATCACGTCATTTTTTATAAATGTAAGTAATAATCATAAACAAGGCTGTTCAGAAACTGTACTCTTGCTCTTTATTCAAATTAAAATTTATTCTTTTCACCCACATTGCTGCCAAGCCATTCACTTTAGGTAGGAAACACTGCTTTTTCCCCCTGGATTGGTAAAACTATTGTACTTTAAAATCCCATGGCTGAAGTTTAACTGCACTCAAACTACTTATATAAGATATATAAATACATTATTTTTCTTCCGTACAGACTACTCTTCAAATGTATTAACGCTGTAAGCCCTGTTAAGTACAATTGTTTCCATAATGGAGTTTTTCCATGAATTATGCAGTTGAGAAAAATCTGAATACTATTTTGAATTTCCTTCTCCTTTTAATTTGAGAACTTACAAGATTCTGTGGCATTCTCAAAATCAAAGCTGCAAAATATTGAATATTTAGGGTATGGATATTTTATGATATTTCTCCAAAATGTATTTTGGAAAAACAAGTGGCAACTCACTGTTTTCCAAGATTCTGAATCATACCCTCATAAGGAACATAACCCCAGGGTTTTACAAGAGTTGTGCAATGGAAACAAATTTAGGTTCAAAGAGATGAGAAGAAAGCAGTAATTTTTCATTCTGCATACACGATCTGCTACTGCAATTCTGAGTCCTTTTGTTCTGCGGAGCATTTCAGGAAAGAAATGGATGCTGCTGTGAAAGTCAACCCGCTGAAAATAGAGGTGAGAGTAAATAAATGAGTGAAAGTTGATATAAATTCAAGTCACTTCACGAAGGATCTTGCTATGATGGATTACAGGATGAACTGTCACAAGTTGGCAAGCTTTTCCGAACTCTAGCTTCGCTTATTGTTTGAACAAGTTGTGTAGACTGTAGTTTACGTTCTAACAAAAACCATGACTTTTACTATCAGGTTGGAATTATTTAGGATCACCATATAACAGGATTCAAAAGTAAGCAAAACAGCTGAAAAATCCAACAGTCTGGTCTAACCTGGAATGCTCTGTCTCCTCACAGCCAACGCTCCATCAGGCGGCTTTGTCTGGCTGGCGGATTTAGTGTAGGGACTCTCATCTGCAAAGGTACAATGAAGGGTTTGGTTAATTTCCATCAAGTTTCTAGTGTAGTGAAGATCTGTAGCGGATTGTAATCCTTCTGCCAGAGAGAGGTGATATGATATTGTAGAAAGAATTGTTAATCTAAACCCTAAACTTGAGTGAGTTGTGGGACAAGTCTTTGGGAAGGTTTGGAACATAAGTTTCTTCTCCTATAAAAGAGGTATAAAATTTTCATTTACCTCTTAAGGTTGTCAGGCTCAAAAGCTGTAAAGCCCATGAAGTCATTCATAAAATGTAAGAAATATGCAAATCTGGTATGCAAATTATTTGCTATTCAACTACATTCAGTGATAAATAAGTTATCAGTGCATATGTGTAAATGGAAGACAAAGAAGGAATAAAATAGCTTAATGGGCACTAAGAATAATCAGGTAGAAGAAAAAAGAAAATGAGATGAAATATAGTATTTCAGGTAAGCAGACAACAGAATATTAGCACTGCGGGAGACTAAAGACAGCAGAGTTAGTAGGGTCTTTTGGGAGTGCGAACAGACATCCTGTGCAAAGCAGAGGGACAGGATCATTGAGAGGTCAGACCAGAGAAGCTGGGTTGAGAATAGGGAAGGAAGGATGGTTTGGCAGAAGAAGGTAGATTGCAATGAGCTAATTGGCCCTTTTTGAGGAAGAGATGAAAATAACCTTTCAAACAATAAAAAGAGCAACTGTAAGGACAGAAAGTCTAAAGCTCAGTATAGTGTTAGGCAAGAAACTGAATGATTAAAACACTAGGTGACAAGATGTTAGAGGAAATGGGTCAATAAAATTGCAAGTTTTTTTGGGGGGGGAGATATAAACTGACTTGGAGTATAGAAATATTGATCAAGAATGGCAAACAGGGTTAAAATAGGAAGGAATAATTCTTCCTTATTTGGATAGAGGCATTCATACAAAAGTAAAAGATTTCTGAGTAACAACCTTAAGAGACTCAAGAATAGGATGTATATGACTTGCGTAAATATAATGTAGAGCAATTACCTAGCATATTCAGTCAAGTTAGATGATCCAAATGTCACTTGTGCCCACATTATAATGTTTGTTTATTATTGTTGTTTTAACAAGAAATCATTGAAGAATGAAAAAGGACCATATTGTTTCTGGCAAACTATTAAACATAGCAAGGATTTAATTCAGCCACAAAGCTTTATCATCTGAGAACATTAATTCTCCCAGCTAAGTGGTTTGTGTTTCAAAATTGAGTCACATTTCCTCTCTAGGATGTACTTCTGGTTGAAGTGATTCACGATTTCTTCATAAAACTAACAAGGTCTTTATAAGCAGTGACAAAAAGGAAAGATTAACACTGCCGTAAACTGCAATTAACTTAAAAACTGGCAGTCATGCTGTTTCATGTTTATATTCCATTTGTCATACAATTCTTTATATTCTTCCCACCATAAAGAAAACTAGTAAAACTTTCAGACACCAAAACATCAACATCACTGTTGCTTTTGAAGCAGTATTTTAGGTTAATTTTTTTCTTTGCAAATACAATTTTGAGTATAGTCAAAAATCCATAACATTAAACATTAACGCTACTAAAGTCACCATTTGCCCATCATTTCCTCCTGAGAATTTGAATGCTTTTCTTACAGTGTTAATTGAATAACCAGATTCTATGCTTTATATAGCACCTATGAAAACAAACCAACTGTAAAATTCTGAGATTCATCATGAGACTGCTTAAAAGCATATTTCACTTCATTATTCAAAACTTTGAAACTGCGTATTTATACAGAGTAGTTAGCAAGATGATTGCACTTTGGGGCCATGTTTAGAGTTGGCATTGTGGAACTCTGAAGACTTTCTTCAATTTTTAATTTGTCAACATTACACCCAACTAAAGTCTTGGGTTGAACCTGGTGTTAGAATTTCTTGAAGGACAATAAGAGATGCTCAGCAGACTCTGGGGTTATCTGCACTTGATGCTTTATTTTAAGGAGACATTTCTTTAGAAATTCACCCAGTTAGCATTACAGAAGCAGTCAACGCTGGTATAATGGTTTTCTCATTTATATTTGAAAGCAATTTCCTTGATGTAGATAGAGCTGACATGGTCTAGTTATGTACATTCTTAAAAGGTTGGAACTGAATTATAGATGGCCACCTGGCCAGCATCTACCTCCCTATCTCCCACTCCAACTCCCACTCCCACTCCCACCATCAAGAATGTCCTTTCCAAGTGCAGGAAAAAGTAAATAATTATCTAGAAGCCAAAAGTTTATTGGTCAAAGGACTAGACTGAACTAAGTTCAATTATTATCCAAGAATAGCTTGCCAAAGTCATCAGGGGGAAAGCAAAGATTCCTAACTGAAATGTGGCAGAAGTTTGGCAACATTCATTGCTAACAGTAAGGAGAGAATAGCAATGGAAAGCACAGTGCAATTTAACCCTTTGCTTTCAGGGATATTCCCCCAGGAGTATCTATTTGAAAATAGAAGAAACATCATGAGTGTTTTATAAGAAGCTATTCATCACAGAATGGACAGTAGCTCTCTTGATGTGACTTACTAAAAGTCAACTCTTGATTCAAACTTTGTCTGCAAACGGAAAAGGAGAGAAGACACTGTGTTAGTGACTGACGGCTCTATAACAGGATACTAATGGACAAGACTATGTACGGTATTTTAAATCATTTGCATACAATTATTGAAAGCTATGGAGACTTCTATCATGATCTTTGCAAGTGTCCATTAAGTGCATTTGCAGATGTATTTCTATGACTTCACATTTATAACAGATAATCTACTCTCTGGTTAGAACTGAGGCTCAGAGAGGTATGTTTATAGAAGGCCACATAATTGAAGTGCATCTAGACTGAACTTCTTATGCTCTCTTTTCAGGTTATTTCTTCTCTATCTTATTTTCTTTCAATGGACAAGTCAATTTTATTGTTCAGTGGGGCCACACACTGCTGGACCACACAAAAAAATGACTGGACACATTTGACTGTAGAGAGCTTGCATAACGTAAGTAATTTCTATGAAGACATCTATAAAAGGAATGCTTGGAAATCGTGCTACTGAATCAACTTATACTTAAAAGTTCACATTTTAAAGATAAAAATGTAGAAGAAATGCAATTCACATGTATACATGAATAAAAAATAGGTCAAAGGAAAGGAATCAGTAAGTAGATAATATGTCTAAAAGAAAATCTGGCACAAAGTCCCTCATTAAATATCTGCTACTGGTAATAAATTATTTCCAAATTTTAAAGTTAAGTGTTTATCATGAGTAACCTAAAGTATGAAGCATACTCTCTTTTATCTGATTCTTAGTTTCTAGCTTTAAGGTCTATTCCTTTAGAACTGTTCCTTTATCCAAAGTTATTTATATTAAAAATCTGTAACTCTATAAAACTGGTATTAAAGTATATTTTCTTTCATTTTTATTAAGATATAGAAGGTTTTGTTAAACAATCTTTAAAATAATTTCTTTAAACAAAATAATTATGATTTTCACACCAGAGTTTCTCAAGCCTTGATTTTTATGGCAAATCATATTAACAAGGGATCCTTATTGAAAGTTGTTATAGGGACAGAGCAGACACTGAGATAGTGAGTTACAGCTTGCTAAAATAAACCCTTCAAGGAATCATAAAAGCTATCACTGGGTTTCTGAACTGCTAGCCTCTTGTAATGATATCTTAACAGCTAGCTAGATAATCACTGTCACACATGATAGCCTCCCACTGTCATAAGAGCTGGGATATTGGTAATAATAGGAAAGAACAGGGACCCTTCTACACAAATATCCTAGGACAAAGAATATGCCTTCTATTAACAAGGAGAACTGCCATGGTCATAGAGGCTCAGAAAGGGCTTAGTCAATCATACAATTAAAACAAGAATAACGGGGCAAACCACCTGTCCTTCTCATTTACCCCAATTTGGCTGTGTCCTCATGTACCAAAACACAGGAGAGGCAAACTGATCATTTTATTTTGATTGTGTATTCCAAGTGAAGCTGGTGTTTTTAAACTTAGAAAGCAAACAGCAGGTACATAGCAAGAAGCCTTCACTCTACATCACAGACGAAGCTCACGCCGAAGGTGGGAAAATCATCCTGCAGAAGTGACTCAGGTCCCCTTATGTTCTTGTATCTTCCAGTGGTTGCCTGACATCAATCATATCCACATATAATCAGACTGAATCTCATCTCTTCACTTCCTGCCCCTCCCATTTCCAGGGTCTGGGCTTCACAGAGAAACTGGATATGACTATAGTTTCAGGACTTTCTGGCTGTGTTCAGGGTTTTGTTGAAAAAAAAATTAATTTCCTTTGGCTGAGACTAATCAGCCTATGTTAAACAATTCCTACCAACTAATTATGCACAATTGAGGCACCTGCTAAGCCAGCAGATCTCTTAACTTCTTGATTAGAAAAAAAAGACATTTTGTGCAGTAAAACATTATGACTATTTCCCAGCAGTTGGGAGACAAGCAGCTCATGCCACAGTGCTTAGCCACATCATTACAAACTCAGAAGAAAACTCTGCTTTCTATAAAGGAACCAAATGAAATCCATTTTGAAAGAAACAATCTATCCCTTGAATTCAATTAAGTTCTATAAATTTTAGTGCCTACTACGTGCAAACAAGCCCAAAATGGATGAAAGATAATACACATTTCAGTGGAGTGATTGCAGAATTCTTACTACCTTACAGGTCTGAGAGTGGAACATGGTGCAAGATTCTCCTGAGGGGAAGAGTGAACATGGGCTTGGGGGAAGGGCAAAGGTGGAGCACGGGAAGATGCAGGGAGAGCCACCACAATGACCCTACCCAGAGTTATGCAATTAGACAAATCAAGAAGCATGTTATTTTAAACTTTCAGCTAACATGGCAGTGTTGTATTGGTGAGGAAACATAAACTGTAATTCAGCTTGTGAACATTTTATCCCAGTCCAGAATGAGCATACTGTGGTTGTCTCTCTGTCAGACCCTGATCTTCCATAAAGTTTGCTGATTTGGTGGTATAATGGTACACTCTAAAATGTATGCAAGGTTTTCTCAAGAATAGCTGTCAAAGGCTTTTGACAAAATAATTGTTATGTTTTCTCTTTCTTATGAAAATGATGTAGAGTTACAATCATAGTGGCCCACATCATTTAAAGAAATGCAAATTGAAAGATATAGCTTGGTATCTCAGTTCATTCCTGTTTAAAATAACCCTGATTCTCTAAGGTCAAGCAAAAGTTGCACTCTGGACTTTCTTATTGTCAGAAGGCTCCAGGTCCTATACAGGCTTCAGCAACACTGCCACGGTATGTGGAGGCTATAACATGGAAAGTTTTTCACAATTTATCACTGAAAATGAGTTAACTTCATCATTTTCCCTAACCTGAGAGTTGTCCACGGTCACAATCACATAACCATTTCACCTAAGAAGAATGTCACCAATATAGCTCATGGGTTCTTGTTTCATAAGAAGCCTGACTACTCCTTTATGAAACTCTACTTTTCAGATGTGGTTCATGGATAGGCTGTGTGAGTATCACGTGTGTTACTGGACCCTCAGGCTCCACTCCAACTATATGGAATCAGGGTGGGCCTTTAACAAAATCCCCAACTGATTCACAGACACATTAACATATGCCCTGCTCCATTTGATAAGAACAATAGCAGGCAACTATATGCATAAGGAAGATACACACATCCTGAGGACCCACCTGGCTGTCAGCAGCAACCTGTAAGAGTTGACAGAGGGACTTTTGGGAAAATGGTGGAGTGATGAGCAGAAGAGAAAAAACTTCTCCAAGTTTTGGTGTGTAGACTCGAGTATGAGGAAGAGAAGGAGGAGAGAGGTGGGTCCCATGGACAGAGGAAGGATTTGAATTGAGGCTTAGAGCCCATGGAGAGAGATAATTCAGGAATTCAGCAAAAATAAGAAGGCCCGGAGTGGCTGACCTCCCAGATGGGGAGGGACAGTGGGAAAGTAGTGTGGCCTGAAGTCCCCATGTGCCGGCGGAAGCCCTGTTGGCTGGGAAGAAGTGACAGGGAGGCCGTGCATCCTTCCTATGTGTTGGCAGAGGCCTAGTCAGCCAGGGAGAAGTAGCAAGGAAGCTGGGATGCCTCCCTATGTGCTGGCAGGGGCCCTGTCAGCCAGGGAGAAACAACATGGAAGCTGTACAGCATCCCTGTGTGCCAGCAGAGGTCCTGTTGGCCAGGGAGAAACAGCAAGGAAGCCACTTCCGCTTCCTGTCCCCTCCCACCCATGAGCAACTGGACATGACACAGGCTGAGATGATAATAACTGAAGTAGGGAAGTAACCTGAAGTTTATGTTATTTGATCGACTTTGCAGGCCTGGGGCCAGTGGTCTGGGCAACTATTTGGAGGATAACAATATGTAGTATAGTAATGATTGTGAATTTTCTGCTGTCCTATTACTGTTTTGTTTTGTTTAAAAAAAAAAAGTTGGCAGAATGTCAGGAGAATCAGTGAACTCTGGAAGAATCTCCAGGTCCAGTTCTCAATGTCTGTAATTATAAATTTGCTTATGGAATAATTTCCTCAAATGGAAGTGAAATTTTCCAATTGTATAATTTTAAAAGTGATTTGTCATTTTTTAATTCACTTTTAACTTTTCAAAAGTCCTAACTTGGCTCAATTATGAGGACAGATACATCAAAGGCCAGATTGCCTGTGGCAATGGATGGTTTGTAGTAATAACCTAGTAGTCAATTTATACTTTAGGGTGGAAACAAGTAGTATTGAGCTACTACTCCCTAGCTAGTAAAGAACAATGAAAATGAAATTATAGTATGCCTCACAACAGGGACGCAGAGGAAGAATCTTCATGGCACTATCTCCACAAACTCCTTCCCTTCATATACAAAGTCAGTTCCTTGCATCTGCATAGTTCTGGAACCAGGAAGGTCTCCAGCATAGAACATGACCTCTGATCTGCAAAAAGGGACAAAGAGGACTTCAGTGGGCCTAAACATCTGGTCAGCCCTGTGGAAGTGGTCTGTGACAATGTGATGCTTGGTGATGTCTGCAGGCTTTTTGGAAGAGTAATATCTTGAGCCAGGTTAATTTGTAAATCTGCTTTGAAATTAATGAGCATGAAATTGCACATTTTCTGCCTCTGGCATTCCTATTGCTAATGTATCTGATCCACAAATGATAACTCTTCTGCTTCTTTTTAATGTTTCCAGTAAGGAGAGATGAGTCAAAGTCATGGTAGTCATAGACTTGCCTCATTATCAAAGAACCAACATTTCTAGAGGGCTGGACTCTATCCCATGAGGCTCACTTTCATTACTATATTAAATACTTCAATCCTTTAATGATCTTAAATTCACCACAGCTTCCACATTCTATGTATTTAAAGAAGGCTACATACTTTAAAAGTTTGGTTCAAATTGGCCAGTTGACATTATCAGCATCTTGCACAGTTAAATACTTCCATGGTCCAGAAGTGCTTATCAGTAAAATGACAATCTCATGAACAAGTATCAATTGTCCGGGTAGCAAATTTAAGTTATTTAAAACCACGTTTTAAAAAGTACAACTTACTTTAGAGAAAAAGTGCACATTTATGTGGGCGTAAACAAACTATACTGAAGATTCCTTGAGAGTTATAGAATCAGTGTTTGATTTTATATAAGAAGGAGAGCTGAGCAGTAGGATTAATAGATACACGTAAGACATCTGGAGAAACTAAGATTTCGTCCATTTTTTTGATCAATACAAATGAAGTTAAAAAGGTAGTTATATATTGATCACAATTAGGTCTGCAGTAAGTTTGGGAGAAAACTTTAAAATAGTATAGAAATTCTCATGAGATAATCATAAAACAAAATATTAAAAATGTCTTCATGAAAAAGTTTGACTGTTTTTCAAATATCCGATAATAATGAACACTTCAAATGTGTTTTCACTTGCTTAAATCACATTTTTTGCCCCTTTTCAGGAACATTCCCCTGCCACTTCTAATGTAAATTGTAGATAAAATGAAGGAGCTTTTTGTTAAACAGACATTCTCAATACCATCACTATATTATTGCTTTTCCTTGGCCCTACTGCAAAGATTTCTACACGTAGGAATTCTCATTATGATAGTTCCTGGAATGATGTCAATATTGATGCAAAAACAGAAAAAATGCAATCAGGATGATTTGATTTTAGGTCAAAATCTGGCACCGTTTTGTGAATGAATATGGATGTTACTAGAAATAAGAATGATTCACATATCTGTGGGGGGTGTGGCATTTAGGCATACATTTGTTCACTGAGAAAATGATCTTTAAAATCCTCATTTGTTTCTCTGACAATCAGTGACATGATGAAATTGTACAAGTCAGTGCAATTTTAAAACCTAGTTCAATGGCTCAGTATGATTTTTCCTTTCATTTTTCTGTTAACCAGTGCGAACTAAAACAAATGTCATCTGCTGGCAAATCGCTTCACACAAATAAATGCGCAGATAGTCACTGCTGCTAGCAAATTTCTACATGAAATTCTAAAAAGGGCATACTACTTCTGTTTAGGTTCAACTTGAAATATACAAGCTGAAAACTGCTCTACATTTAACCCCCTAAAACAGCAAAAAGAGAAAAATGTACAGTACAGCATCATAATCTTGAGCAGCACTTTGGAGTCAGGGGCTCTTTGTCTTCTTCCCAGGAGCACTGATACTGCCGAAGAACAAGGGTTCTCCGCCACTATGTGTCACTCCCAACTCCGCTTCATGCCTTAAATTCATCGTGGACTTAGAAATAATGCTTCACAGGCCATCTCAGGTATGCCAAAAATAACATCACCAACAATAATGACAACAACTCTTAAAATTTTTCCATTTATTTTCATTAATTTTCAAAATCGTGAAACAAGAGATGGGACAAATACAAAGTGGATGGAAGGGAAAATAAACCTCAACTCAATGCTTCTGGTTGTATGTAAGTGATGTGAAGAAATGAGGCTTTAAGTAAAATAATATGTTTTTTGATGCTTCTTTCATTCTACATCCATATTACTGGTTTCTTCAACAAGTAACATAGGTAATTTCTTACAGATTTTTTTTTTATTTCTGTTGTACTGACTTTAATGAATTTAAGTATATTCCAGTCAACCAGAAGACTTTAATTTCAATAAAACTAATAACACTATAAATAATTATTAATACTTACTGAGCACTCAGTATATGCCAGCACAAGTCTATTTCCTTTACATTTGTGATGTTATTTCCTATTATTATAATTTAACAAAACTTAACATTATAAAGTACATAAATTCATTTTACAAGAGGATTTCTGACCCTAAGGAAGAATTTGTCATCATTCATTTAAAACAGTAGATTGCTTAGAATTGGAAATGTGAAATTTCACATTTCAAATTAGAATTTGAAATATAGCTGCTTTTATACTGAAGCCTAGAGCACTGTGGGCACACTACACGCCCTGCCCTGGCATGGTTCGGCGGTTGGCCCATTATCAAGACAACAATGTGACACCACACGTACAGTCAGACTGCTTGAAATATGAAGATATAGATGCTTAGAGAGATAATATAATGTACCTATTTACACGGAAGCAAAGTGGAGAAGCGAGGGTTCAACAGACATGATTTGAGAGTCTATTCCAAGCCACAATGATACAGCGTTTACCAAAATTTGATTCCCATATTCCTTTGGAAGTCTGTAAAGAGTAGCTATAAAAAGAGGCACTCCTTCATGTAGTAGTCACTACTGGGCGTGTCCTGGTAAACACTCATATAAGGATGTGGATTCGCATTTGAAGTTCTCCTTAAATTTCAACTAAGGAAAAAATTCACCTTACACAATTTTTGTATCTTACTTCTTTTTCATTAATTTCTGGTTTAATTTATACTACATGGTTCAATATTCTTTCTAGCAGGCATATAAACAAGTGCCTTGAAAGAGTACCTTTTAGTCAACATGCTTCAGGCAGATCAGATGAAATCTGATTGAATTTCTCTAACTCTGTCTGTGTGCCAACAATTCTCTACTCACACAGCATTTATGAAGTGGGTTCACAAGTGGTTCATCACCTTAAAAATGAATAAATACTGGGACATTATCTTTTTTCTTTAGTATTCTAGACAAGTTCATATTCTGCTGCATGCAGTATTTCAGACCTTTCATTAGTGTTTATGTAGCCAGAGAGGGGAAATAAATCTTGGACATGTAGCAGCATAGTGAAGAAAACAGTGGCTTGTGTGATTGGCAAGGAGATAGAGTTTGTCTCTCTCCTTTCTCTGGCTCTCCAAGTCCATGTACACAAACAACCGGGTTCCAGAGCAGGGAGCTGCAATTCAGCCCCAGACTCAAGAATGATGCATGTAGCTGAGTCACTGGGCAGATAGGCATGGACTCTACTGGACAGGAATTTCACAGGGAGATTTTTTTGGCCATTAACATTATTTTATTTTCTTTATACAAAAAGTTTATATGATAGAAAAAACACTCTTTACAGGAAAATAATATCACCGACCTAGTCTCATTGAGGAGCTAAACACAGCTGCTCAAGTTATGCGGAAAGGTAAATTCAAGCAATATTAGCACATACAGGGAGCTTTTGAAATCAAGGTGATTACCATTCATTAGTCATTCTTTAAAAGATTACCCTTTCTCCTGGACTTGCATGATTTCGGCACCTATCTCCAAACTCAGTATTTTTTAAAACCTTTTTTGTTGTCTTGAAAAGTCCTAGACTGAAGCCCAATTTCTAAATGAGGGCCACTGTTACTACACACCATTGTAAAACCAACATCTTCTTGTCCAGTGTGGGGAAGGAGGGAAGCAATCACATTTGGATGGCTTGGGAATAATACATTTCACACACATGCCTGCAGTCGTCACATATTTTGCTTTACTAATACATTGCTAGGTCAAGCAATAGCAAATGACTGCTTATCAAACAGATGACATGTGCTTTTAATGCATGATTAAAGCAGGATTTATCATGGTTGTCAGAATCCAAAGAGTCTGTGATTTTTTTATTTAAAGCCATACTTTGGATATTCTCTGGTTTTACAGTGAGAGGCAGTGATTATACAGACAAAATCTCATAAAAGTGTTAGGACAGAAGTAATTTTTTGTACAGAAAATACTAAAGCAATTTTAATCCACTTGAATTTCACTGTAATGCAATAATTCACACTGCTCTTACACCACTTAACAGCTGTGTGGCTCTGGATGACTTACTCTCTTTTGTATGAACTTCAGTTTACACACTTACAAAATGGGTATAGTACTGGCCTCTTGGATTCTTATCAGAATTGAATAAAATAGCATAAATAAAGCACCAGAACTCCATCACTGTTGGAAGAGATAATGGTTCCATTCAACTTGGCAGAAGAAGCAGCTGAAAGAAACCTAGAAGCATGGGGATCATAGAACCACAGATTTTTCTTTGGTAGCACTTTACCATGCTACCTTCGCAGTATCAACTATTTTGAGCAGGGATTTAATGTTATAGTGATAAATATTACTATCTCAATCATTACACATGAGAAAATTCAATCTAAGGAAAGTTACAACTGTCTAAGGCTAAACAACTCATAAGAATCAAAGACAGGATTCTCTTTTAGGTGTCTGATACCAAGGTCATTCTTTTTTCCCCCATGTTAACATAGTGCCTCAATACAGAGGGTTTGCACAACAAATAGTCACTAGAGGGTAGGAAGGAAAACTTGTATCTGAACATTGTAGACTAATTT
>RJWT010006028.1:0-29881 GCA_004365215.1 Cuniculus paca | reverse complement strand
TAGCAAAAAGCAAACTTGTCATGTTCATTGATATCAGCATTTTATTATTTCACAAGCATCTTGTAACCATACAAAACAACAGTCTCCCTAAAAGAAATAAATACCAGAATAATAAAAGCTATACTTTAAAAATGGAATGAAAAGAATGATATAATTTTCCAGACTGTAAATAAGAAATTGTCTAGAGGCCTATGAGAACAAGGATAGCAAATAGTCCAGGCACAGGAGCTTACTAGGATCTACGTGGTATCACCCTCAACACCCATTAAGGAAGGATGAAGAAGAAATATCCAGACATTGAAGCTTTTATTACAGATTGTCATAAAATGCTGGTTGAAAGACCTTTTAATTTCATACCGGAAACATTTATTTAAAGCCCAAAAGTTATCAAGACTCTAATACATAAATCAAAATGATTGTGAAGGTAATTTGGCAATTTGCTTAAATTTCCATTTGTGCCATATATATATATATATATATATATATATATATATATATCTTTAATTTAGAGAGAATAGGAGATTAATGCAGTTCCCTCTTTTGGGTGTGTTCCCTAAAGAATCAGTATACACATAATGGACCCTGAGCTAAATCTTTAGTCTGACAAGAGAACATAGATTCACTACCTTTAATAAAGAGCCAACTCATAATTAGATGACATATTTCAACTCATTGAATTCAGAAGGCCAATAACATGGATGTTTACGTATTAGCACATGCTCCTAATTCTCGCTGTAGCACTCTGTAGTACCCACATTCACAAAGGTACTAGTAACAGGTAACTTACTGAGAATTCGCTCTGAGCCCGGAACACCAGGACAGGTTGGAATCACTATTAAATCCAGCTGATAACATGTCAGAGGCTTATCTTTGCCATAATATTCTCACCATCAATGAATTTTATACTGGCCTGCAAGGGCACACCTTTTCTGACACCTCACCCTGAACCCAGACATTGGCAATCCATGCTGCTTTTTTGTCTGGTTTTCATCATTTATTCTATTTTCTCTGCCTTTTTCTCTGTCTTTTCTTTTTCTCCAGCACAGAATCAACCCTAAATTACCCAGATCTCTGCCATGAGTTGAAGTTCTCTGCATAAATGCCATCTGCTGAGTGGGTTCTACTTCTACAAATAATTGAGCTGACTAAGAAAACACAGTACCCATAAAGCCATATCTATGACAAGAAGTATGAGAATCCAGAACAGACTGAAGCTTTCTATATTTCATCAGAAACCAGTAGTGCAAGCAGGAGATTCCTCGTGAGTAACAGCTGCCTCTTAACATAATATGGAATTTAGATCTCCCAGAACACAATTATAAAAAAAAACATACTGGATACAGGTAAATGCAAATACAATTGCCAATCACCATGGGGGGGGGGGGCGGAAATCATGATTACTGTAAAACTGTTTTTAACCTATAGCTTTTTAAAATAAAAAGAAAATATTATTTTGTTTCTTTCCTTCGTCTTCCAGATTGTGATGCCTACACACTTTAGCAAATAATATTGTATTAATTAGAGCAGAAAGTTAAATGCTTTCCTCTATTCCACATAACATATATACATTCTCCAATAAAACATTTCTTTCTTTCTTTCTTTCTTTCTTTCTTTCTTTCTTTCTTTCTTTCTTTCTTTCTTTTGAAGTATTTTGCAATAAGGCTCTAAAAATGTAAAAACAAATGATACCATTACTGGGAAGAGTATAAATAAGAGAGAATAATTTAGATGATCTCCATATTCTGTAGTTTTTAAAATGAATTCCATTCAGAAAAAAAATTAATGGCTCACATCTATAATCCTAGCAGGAAGGCAGGGGCAAGAAGAGCACCATGAGAGCAAAGCCCCACTGGACTACCTAGTGAGTTCAGGGACAATCTGAACTACAAAAGTGAGACCTGTCTCAAAAATAAAGCAATAAATTATGAAATATTATATTTTCATATCACAACTCAACTGAAGCAAATGCAAAACAAGAATATGATACAATTTTTTTAAATAAAAAATTTTAGTTTATGTTTAGAATATGTATCCTATAATTTTACTTTCCATGTTTCAATAGTCAATAAAACCTTTGTTTAGTAGACCAATTATAAGACAGTCAATATATAATTGATAAAACAGGTAAAAATCATAACTTTATTTTACCCTTAGATTTATTTTTAAAAAAGTTCAACAAAGAGAACTGTAAAGATTGTCTCCCTTTCATACAGCGGACACCCAATACCCCAAGGACCTTGCCTTTGATTCAGAATGTCATGTTTGAACAGTGGCTGTGTCTTCTGGCACAAAGTTTTGACTTGTCTTTCTAGAAGCAACTTTGGTTCTAGAGGGCTTTTTCCACTAAGCAACAATTTTCCAGATAATCTCTCTCATAACTCTCTATCTCCTTTATTTTAACAGCATGTGGTGATTTTCTGAATATTCATTCTTAAATGCTTTTCTCATTATATGAATTCCTTAATCACAAACCTTACATTTTCACGACTTTCTTCATAATCTATCATGAGAAATATTACAAAATTTTTCTCCTAATTTATACCAGTCTACTTTTCATTCCATAAATTCTTCAGTCAATGAAGTATTTCAGTGTAAAGGGTTATTTTGTGTTTTTTTTTTTACTATTATAAGCAATCCTTTGATTAATCTTTAATGCTTTCTTTTATGTTTTTCCAGGAGTGAGATATATTATAAATGTGGTTGAATTGATTTTTTTTTGTTTTATTTGTAATGATTTTTCATTTTAAAAAGTCTTAATCAGGGGCTTCTATTTTTATATGTATTATCCTCTGATCAATAATTCCAAAAAATGCATTCCTTTATTATCAAATGATTCACGGAATGAACGCATGAATTATGCACCATGTTTCCATAGTATAGATACTCTGACATCATTAATTACAGAGGATATTTCCTATCCAAGTCCAAGTAGGATACTTTATTGTACCTTAAATAATGCATAGCTATAAGGAAGATTTGAGCTGCCAAGCAAAAGTAGGGGCAGAATAGAGGCAGCTTTACATAGTATTGTGGAGAATGCTAAGGTTATGGCATTCTCCTCAATACTACATAAAGTATTGATGAGGAAGTGCAATCTTGAGAAATCTGCAAATCTGAGGTTAAGGAAAAGGGTCTACTCAAAGTTGAAGACAGAGAAAGAATATTGAGACTTACATTAAAGATTATATAATATTCTACTTATGTTGATAAAAGCTTAATTTTAATTGCACATAAAACAGTAGATGTGATTTCTCCCTCTTCATATGTGCTTTGTGATATTGAGACCATACTGAGTATTTTTATGTCATGTATCTATTAACAAATTGCTGAAACTATTTTAATATTTTTCTCAAAATTTCTACTAGAGTTAAAATGATTTATGAAATACTATTTACAAAAACATGTACTACTTTATATACTATCACTAACAAATTGCCATCATGGTAATGAGTATTTGGAATTTGATTGTATATTCATTTTACCAATATTCTATGCTTTTAGCTTTACCAATTACAGTATTCTTGATAGCAGTTTGTTTTGTTTTTTCTTTTGCCACTTTGACTAAATTAACTCATTTGTATTCCTTTGAGTGTGCAAGATTTCTGCTGAGAAATCATAGGTTAGCTCATGATTAGTCCTTTGTAGGTGACAAGGCATATTTTGGTTACTGCTTTCAAAATATTGTCTGTGTTACTGATTTTTTGACTACAATAGTTTGATTACAATATGTCTCATGCTAATTTTCTTTGGGTTGATCCTCCATAGGTCTTTTGGGATTCATAAAACTATGTCCCTTCTAAAATTTGGAAACTTATCAGTCTTATTTTCTTTCAATAAACTCTCTGGCTCATTCTGTTTCTCTGTTCCTTTTAGGGTTTACGTAATCAATGTAACCATTCAATTTGCTAGACCCTTTAGTTCCTGTATGCGTCTTTATTCTTTTTTCTTCCTTTTACTTTTATTCTTCTAGTTGGTTTATTTCTGGTGCCTTATCTTCAAGTTAATTATCTATGGAATCTATCTATAGAGTCAGTTGTGGAGGCTCTGTACTAAATTTTTTATTTCCATCACTGTATTCTACTGGAATTCCTGGTGGGGCTTTTTTTCTTCCTAATAACTTTTATACATTTCATTCACAAATTGTTTTCTCAAATTTGGTTCGCTATTTGCCCTCTTGCATCTCACTGAGCTGAAGATGCTTATACTGAATTATTTTTCAGATGATTCAAAGATCCATTTCATGGGGTCTGTTACTAGAGTCTTATTAATTTCCTTTCATGGTGTCATGCTATCCTGCTTTATGACTCATGTGACCTCTTGGTTTCTGTGCCCTGGAAGAACTAATACTTCCTCCAACTTTACTGACTGGTTTTGACAGGTTCTGTTGGTTCTCCTGGCTGATGACTTCCAGAACAAGAGTCTAGCAATGATGACACCATATCAAATTGCTCTTGCTGGGTCACTGATGGGGACTGTAGTCTGGGGAGTTTATTATACAAAGGACTAGGTGATTTTAGAACCTGTCCAGTGCCTGGGTAAATTGGACTGCCTCAAAGACATGGATAAACAGAGTTATCCCAGAACAAACTGTCTGCTTCAGTGTTCAAATTTGGGTGAGAGATAGAAGGACTGTTACTAGAACTTGGACGGGAATGATTCCTGTTCCCACTCATTCTCTGGGTAGTCTCCCACTTGGTAGTGTACAGAAAGACAGTAATGAACACACAAAAGGAACAGCTGAACACTGTGGAACTGGGTCACAGGACAGCATCAGAGTTCAAAGAAAAAGGTGAAAAAGCAGGCCTTTTTACAGAGGCATGAATTGTTGCACTGGCTTAGATGGACATGAACCTTTTGAGGGCAAGGTGTGGAATGTTATGATTTAGATCTAACATGTACCACAAACAGCTTATTTGTCCCTAGGCAGGGTCTCTGAAAGATTATTAGATCATGGAGGCGCTGGATTAATCCAGTATTGAGTTCATAGCTAAATGTTGTGACACAGAACAGGACCTGGTTGGGAAAGGTGAGTCACTGGAGGTGTGTATTCTTGTCCATGGCCCTTTCTTTCTCCTTTTGCTTCCTGGCTGCCTTGGGTGGAGTGGCTTTTCTCCACCATGCTGCTTCTACTTTGCAGACAAGCAGCCACAAACCAAACCTTCTGAAACTGAGTCAAAATAAACCTCTGTTCCTTTAAGTAATGAGTATCAGGTATTTTTTTCCAGTGATGGAAAAATGACTAAAACAATATGCGTGCCTTCTTTCAGGTTCCTGGGTGGTCAGGATTGTCCTTGAACTACAGTTGAGCAAGCTTAGAGCACGATTACAGGGTTGATTCAGGATCTACAATTAATCCAAGTTCAGTGGTCCTGACTCCTGGCATTCAGATGGCAATGCCACCTTTTTTGGTTCTTGAACACATCATAGATGCATAGAATAAAACTAAATGTCAGGGCCATGTCATTCTGCATTTGAACAAAGGCCTGCCTTGACGGTGTAGATGATTATGTCTCCCTCTGTGTGAAGACTCCTCCATTGGAAACAAATTACAGGGACACTTCAAGAAATTTAAGCCAGACAGAGGTAAGAGTACCTGCCTCCAAGGGAATGATGGGCATGTTTCCCTGTGAGCCTTCTTAGGGACAGAATTACTTTCAGTTGCCAATTGAAAGGGGCTGAAGCCAAGGTATAGACCATTTCAGGATTTTCTGTGAGCCTGCGATTGGAAGTCTTCTTCCAGAGTCACAGACAGATGTGTTACCCAGTAGGTCCCTAATTGGTCTCCTGTAGGTCTCCTGAGCTACAGCTAAGAGTAGTCAAGTGACAGGGCCATTTGATGTGTGACCAAGATAGGTTACGGTAGGTACCCAAGGCATAAGCGTATGTGACATCAATATGATCCCATTGATAGATGGTACTGGTGGCAGGATCAAGGCTAAATAGAGCTGTAGATGGATGTACAGGAGTATGTGACTTCACGGTCTCTAGCAAAGACCACAGTCAGTAAACCTGCCACCAGAGTACAGACCTTCTTTCTCCTAATGGCTCTCTTTGGTCTTGGGCTTCATCAGGATTTCATCAACTACCATTGGGTGTCAAATAGACTTTTATCAAATTATTGATATTGTGACAGGATGCAACAGGAGGGATTATTATTCTGTTACTTTGCTGAGATCCCTCCCAAAGAAATTTAAGACTACCATAACCTATTTTCCACATTTAGTGCATGTTCTTTCAATCTTTTAAATTTATATTTGCTTACTATTTTCTACCACAAAAGCAATTATCATTGTTAACATATTGTGTGCAATCTCTTTCTAATGATTTAGCAATATACCAAAACCCACAGTAAGATTTCTAATGGCTGGGCAACCAAATATATGCATATAAGAAAATATTCCTATAAATTCACATATCAGTTACTTGTGGTTTTCTTTTTTTCAAATAATAAAAAACTTCTATAATTAACAAACTTGATGTATTAGTTTTCAACTGTCATGTCATAAAATAGTCATAAACTCAGCAGCTCAAATATTTCATTTATTAATTTCACAATATGTACTTGTCTGGACATAGTTTAACTGGGTCCCGAAGTTAGGGTTTCCAAATGCTGAAATCAGGGTATGGGCCAGCTGCCTGTCATTCTAGAGGTCAAGATCCTCTCCCAGGCTTTTGTAGTTGTTGACAGAATTCACTTCCTTGCTGTGATAGGACAGCAGTTTTCCTTTCTCACTGGATATCATCAGGATACACTCTTTACCCCCAGGGCCACTTGCAGGTGTCTTATGGACCTTTCATGAGCTATCTCACATCCTGGCAGCATATTTTTCTCCAAATCAGCAAGAAAAATTCCCACTACTGCATATTAAAATGGAGTAGGGCATAGAATGATTTTATCACAGGCGAGGCTATCACACTACTTTTGCAAGTCAAGTAACATAATCATGGGAATGGCATTCCACTACAATTTTCAAATTCTCCTGTAAAGAAGCGTATCACAGTTTGCACCTGCACTCACAGGGAAAGGTTCACACACAGGCATGACTTACTGGGAGATACTTTATGGCATATTTGCCAATTTATGTAAACTCTGTATGGCCATGATAATTTACTGAATCTTGAACCTGAAACCTTGGGAGAAAATGTTACACATTTTTTTTAGAATTTTCACTCATGCTACCAGCTTGTCTTTATGAAAGACTGAATTAAATCCAAATCTACCTGACATGCAGAATTGTCTACAACTTGTAAATTCACTGATTTTGATGTTAACAATTTAGGAAATTACTCAGGGCTATTAAAATGATAAGAAACATAAAATAGATAGGATTAAAATCTATAAAATTTAGAATTTAATTTAAAGTCATAGAATTTATGACATGTGAAAACTTAGGCTGCTACTCATAAGGTAACCAAAAATATAGGAAAAGCTAAATAAAGTATGGGACATTAAACTGTGAGGAATACTGAACTTAATTAAGTTTAAATTTCTATCTAAATACTGAAGATCCTTAAAGTTGTTTCAAGGTTATACTCTAGTGTCTTGATTAGCTTCAATCAGAAAAAAGAAACATCAAACCAAAGTGGTATAAAACTTGTATAAGTAACCAAAATAAAGTTATTTTAAAAACAGCATAAATACAAGGTTTCATCAGAAATTAGCTATTTCTATCCCCATGATTATTTAATGCCATGTTAGATTTTAAGTGTATGTTGGAAAAATAAGCATGCTAAATGAATTGAACCTCCAAAAATGCTTTGCATAGGTGCGTCCTAATGCTTAAAATAAACACCTACATCCTAGGTTGCCATTTGCATGATGCAAACGACAGAAGACCTAAAATCATAGCTGATTCCTGCACTCAGATTGCAGTGAGACCAGTAATGGATTTGCAAGTCTTGATAAAGATTCCACTAAATTGCTGATAGTTTGTCTCAATGAAGTAGGTGCCTTAAACTCCTTTGTGTTTGGCTCATTCTCATTTATGTGTGTATGTGTGTTTACTTAATTCATTTTATTAGACCTTGAATAAGATCATAAGTATGTAGCTGACTATAGTTATAGGTCTAGAAAAATATATCTTGCTCTTGAAAATAAGTATGACATATGGGATTATGATGAGACCCATTTCATCTCATTAATGGCACATAAACTTCTTGTTACTTAATATTAAAGTAAACAACACCAAAAAGTCTTTCTGTGGAGATCCCCATTGAAATACTCGAAGTCAAACTATAGTTCCTGACATGGCTATGGTGATGCTACATGATGGGCTTCTCTGGTAGCTAACTGTAGACATGTCAGAGGTTTTTGGAGAGAGAAGTTAAATCTCATCTGGATGAATTTTTTGCATCTATAAAAAGAGAAATTTCAAAGATACTCCTGCACAAATCAGTCTACATTCATCTCTACAATGATCAAATATCCAATTAGTTGAAAAAGTACCAATATCTAAATTTAGTTGATACAATGACAGAATATAAAATGTATTAATGGAACGTTGCTTATAAAAACTAAAAAACAATATTGTAGGTAGGAAAGATTGTATATTTTATGTTTGTTTTTATTTATGTTTTACTTTTCTCTTTTATTGTTAACTTTCTTTGCCAAATTTCTCATGGTCTATGCTTTGAATTTCACACACCAAGCCCATTTTATCTCATTCTCTACCTGGATTTCAAGGAACTAAAATTTCAGACAAGATAGGGCGGTTCAGGGTTCCATGACCTTAGACAGAACTACGTTTCAGACAGAACTTGAGATTGTAGCTAAAGCAGCTGAAGACTTCTATAGTAATACAGTTAGGCTAGAAAAATAACTGAATCAGTACTCTCATAAGTTAGACAGAAGTAACAGATTTAAATTATATTTAATAACATTCTTAAATTTAATAAGTCTTTCCATTCATTTCAGAAGATCCACAAAATACATTAGATAGCAGTTAAAGATGTTCATCACTTTTTATGGAAAAAAAGCTCACATTTCATATTATGCAGACCATGATTACATTTTTGCTTACATGAAATATCATTATTAGTTTGGGTTACTCCTCACAATCAGAAAATTTGAAACAATATTTAAATTACATGACAGCAGCACAGGATTGATTAATTATTGCCTCAAAGTTCATATATAAAGTCAGAGAAACCACTATTAAATGGATAACTTATCAAAATAAGACATGAGTTGTGATCCCCCGAAGAAGTTACATATTTTTTGCATGCATAGGAGATACAGTGTTCTCCAGTCACCTCTTCAAGACTTGGACACTAACTCCCCAGCTATGAGGTGCATTGTGCTGATGGTTTATAGGTGAGACCTTCCCCACATACATTCTACTGCCAAAAACAGCTCCCTCACCCAAAGGTAAACCTTAATGCTGGGGTAGCTCTTGTTCTGAGATTAGACAAAGTAAAGGAAGCTGGTCCCGTTTTCACTCCACCCTTCTTCATGTAATTGATGCAAGTTTCTACTGAGAGTTCATTTCAGGTAAAGTTGACCCTGAACCCAGATCTCTGGCCCTACCCTCATATTTGATGCTCCCAGAAACACTGCCCAGTAAACCTCATGCCACCAAATCTCAGTAATTTTCCTGGAAACTCAACCTATCACAACAGGAAATAAATAATTGCTCAATTAATTGCCAACTCAAATAACCATGGATATTATTAGACATTAAAATCATTCAAAATATTTCTTGTTCTCTGTTTTTCTATATTTATTGTAAATATTATATTAAACTCACAGCATTTTAAAAGTAAATTTACCCTTAAAAGTAATTTATCTTTAGAAAAATCCTACTAAAAGAAAAATAATGACTGTGAAATTTCCAAAGATAAAAAGTTTGCGCATTATATATAATGAATTTAATAGCGAATGTATAGTTTAGGAAAAAGAAACTACTGTTTATATGATGTTTTCAAATATTTGTATCATGATCATATAGAATATTTTTTTCATTTCTAGATGTGTCCAGCAGGTAAACTCAGCACCAAAACTTAAATTTGTTCAGTAGATGTTAGTCGAAATAAAACAAACATTTTCTAATGACATTTTCTGCTTGCCTAAAAATTGAGAATGCAAAGAAAAAAATATAGAAGAGATTCATCGACCTGTGTGACTGAAGTCCTACTTATGGGAAATGAACAGTTTAGAAGTTTCTATGCAAGGGAATACAATGTCTGATTCATGCCTCAATACATAAGAATAGCAAGAACACTAAATCTAGTCTACTTTACTGAGGTAAGACAATGCATCTATAAAATATAGTCATTATGTTGGTTAAGAATGCCAAATTAGACTATATAACAACTAAAGTCATGGGTTAAAATTAAAAACAAGAAAACAGAGAATGCTATATTGAAAAGGCAATGAACTCCCTCAGTGACTGGATACACCACAGAGATCTCCTAACAAGCTTCCATTACATATAGTTCATCCTCAAGCATTTTTGCTCTAATAATACACATATTATATTACAAGTAGCAGTGGCAAAGTCATCAGATAATGAGCAGATACTAAGGAGAAAGAGAAGGTCAAGTGATGTAAACTGCCTACTTCTGGAGCTGCTGATTTCACTGCAGGGATTGCCCAGCAGCAACTCTGAATTTCTAACCTGGGAAGCTAAGGAAACAAATCGCACATCCTGATGAGTGAGCTACATGAGTTCATTTTAAAAACATTGAAACTACTTATTTTGTTAAAACAAAAGTATCTGAAAATGCTAGTTGGCAAAAGAAGAAAACACATGGTCTTTGCACAGCACAGTGTACAGTACTGCACCAGGAACACATCCATCCCCTCATTAGCAGAAGCCGACACAGAGGCGTACTCAGGCAAGCAACCATGATTAAACAGCTTAACCTCTGTCTCATAGTTCAGCAAAACTTATCAAATTGGGACACAGTGCAACTAAAGACACAAAAGAGGGCATCCAGAACTGCCTCAGAAGGGGACAGAACCATAGAACAACTGTATTCAAAGCGAGGTGTAGTTTGAAGATCAATGGCAAGGTGTCTTTTACTGTAATAAATATTTTTAAATTAAACATTCATCACTTTTTTCTATCATACCTCATGCATGCTCTTATCTTGTAACATGATTTTATTGCTTTAAAAGTTATTTCTGATAATATCATTTTGGTAATTTAAAATAATAATAGTATCTAGGAAATAATCTGTATCCAAAAAGTCAGTAAAATACTGTACTGTAAATGAGAGAAAAAAGGTATAAAGTTTATGTTCACAGAAACTTTCTTATTTCCCCTAATGAGTTTCCTACACTGAAACTCAAAAATATATATGGGAAATAAATAGATAAAAAAATGCATACCTGCTTTTGCAAAGGTAATGCTATTTTGTTAGTAGATAATATTGTAGAAATATATGAATTGAAAACCATATAAAACTATAGTCTTAAATATGCAAATTAAAAATATATTTTCTGAATTACAGCAAGAAGTCATACTTACTTTTGCTCCTAAAATACCTACTTATGACTTATTATTTATTTGCTCCTATAACTACTTACTACTTATATTGGGCTATCTCTCCAAACTAAAGCTTTAAATAAACTTGGCACCTGGTGATCAGGTAAGTTAGCAGAAGAGTCCAATTTAATTAGATTAAACTGATATAAAACTAAGTTTTTCAGCTACTATTGACTTCTCATATTTTGTGTTGACCATTATAATACACAAAATACTTGCATACTGCTGCTTTTTTACTAAGATTTATGAATAGCATTACTGAAATAATACACATCCACAAGGAAATTTTATTTAGGAGAATTGTAATTTAAAATTTTTGAATGCAGAAAACACATTTTTAACAACATCCATATGAGCTTTTCTAGAAAAAATATTTTTGAAATAAACTAGTATACATATCATATTTGTATTCTTTGAAAACAAACAAAACCCTATATAACTATTACTGTTTAAATCTAAAATGTTTCCCCCAAAGTCTCAAGTGTCTGTAACATGACCAGATCATGGGGGTGCTATACACTTCATCCATTCATGAATTCAGTAGCTTAATATGCACTTGCGGTGAAGGCTGACTGAAGTTGGGTAACAGGGACCCTGATATGGAAGGGTGCGTTTTTGTCCCCAATTCTTCCTCTTTCCCTCTGCTTCCTGGTTGCCATGGAGTGAGCAGGTTTTCTCTGCTCAGGCTTTCTGCACTAAAGTCTACCAAACGTAGACTGAATCCACTGAAACTCTGAGTCAAAACAAACCTCTCTTGCTTTGAGGTGTATTGTATTTTGTCTCAAGGATGGGAAAGTGACTACTATAGAAAATTAGTACCAGGAAATTGGAGATGCCAGGAATGTGGAACATCTGTCAAGGAAAACCACAGGCATTGATGAGAGCCCGTCAAAGAGGGAGGCCATGAGCATTTCAACTAGCAAGGCATAGGGATTTTGGAGTTTGCATCTCACTATAACCTGCCCCGGGTGCTGGACATTGGGCTACAGATTTAATGTTTGACTCTTGCTTCAGTCCTATTTTTTCTATTCACCTATTTCTCCATTTTCAACTGGAAATATTTACTTTATGCCATCATGTGTTGGAAGTATTTAATTTTCTTTTTTCTTTTTATAAGCACTCACAGCTAAGAGTTAGTATTGAGTCTAAGAGGAGACTTTGGAGTTGGACTTTTCAGTAATGTTGGAACTTTCAAGCTTTGGTGAGTCTCAGAAGTGGACAAAATGCATTTCACATAATGAGATGGACAGGAACCTTCAGGAGGCAGTGGTGAAAATGTTATGGTTTTAGATCTAACAATTCCCCAAAACTTCACATACTTGAATCATGGAATCTACTCATTAGTAGACTCATCCACTGATGAATTTAGTAGCTAAATGTGCTATCCCAGTTGGAGGTGGGTCCCTGAGGATATGGCCTGGAAGGGTATGTTTTTGTCTTTTTCTCCTCTCTCTGCTGCATGCAGCCATGCAATGAGCAGCTTTCCTCTGTATGCCCTCTCCCATGCCATATTTGCCTTGGAACAACCAACCATGGACTTGAATGTGGGGTATTTTGTCCCAGTTATGGAAAATCTGAGAAATACAGTAACATAATTACGTCAGAAATTCTTGGATTATGTCCATGCAAACTTTGCCAAATATGTTCTTGTTTGATAGAGGAGTTAATATGAGTATTCCATGCAGCCTACATGAAAGACATGTGACCCAGTACTTGTCATTAAACCATGAGAGAAGTCATCTTAGAACATTATGGAAAAGGTTTTTCTATCTCATTAAATAAAAAGAAAATAACGGTCATACAATAAAGATCTGTCTTTCCTGAATTTGGAAACAGTTTCTGAGACAACAATACCTGCAGTTAATAGCCATATGTAGAAAGAAAGAAAAAAGTATTAATGAGACTCTTGCTGAAGCTGCAGAGTGAAAATAAAGTGGGTAGCCCTTGATGTACTTTTGAGTATTAAAGTACTGAATCTTGTCACATCTTTTCTTATACAAGACTAATAGAGCATTCTTATATATTAAGCCACTTTAAATTGAGTAGCCTGATAATTGCAGTAAAAAAAAAAATTGCATTTCTCGTCTGCTTTTTAGCAATACAAATGCTTGTCACAAAGTCCCAACCAAGCAGAAAGGAGTGGACCTGTTGGGTACCCTCTTCCTAGAGTGAGCTCTGCAGAGTCATCATGTCTGTCTTTTCTCTTGTCCTGCCTTTGCTAGTGACAGAATACAGGTGCGTAGGCAGGACTAGTATAGCCATGCTCAATCAAGAGATAATAACTCTTTGCAGAAAAGGGTAGAACAAGACTGTGTCCCCAGTACTCTGCTACCACCTGAAAATATCCTGGGTGGATCATGTTTGAGCTGTTATATGAGAAAGAAAGCATCCTCTAACTGCAATTTACTGATTCGGGTGAGGGACTTTGGTACAGCAGTTTAAGCTTTATCTTAATGAAAAGATTCTTATAAAGCAAAATGGTTAATTTTTCAATGAAAATTATTTTAAATGCCATACAAAGTTTTTGTTTTTCCCAAAGACTTAAAAATCAGAAATTTACATTATATACATATAGCTCTAGAAATTTTTTTAAAGGAATGCAATTACATACATTGTATAAAGTAGTTGGACATTTAATTTATTAATGTAAAATATGTACCTGGTAGCAAAATTAAATGAATTATCTTTATTAAATGTGTAAGTAATAATCATTCCATAAAGTGATAAAATTAATACACTGGTAAAGAACTTTATCAATAACAATGAGATACACTTTCTCTGCACAACTATATGATGGTTTCAGTAACTATCAAGCCTGAGGATCCTAAGTTTTTCCAATGAAATGTGGAATATATTAACTGAACATCATTAAAATCTTAAGTTTGCATCATTTCTCTTAAGAGATCACAACTTTCTTTCCTAGTTTATCACAATATCTTTGTTCCTGGGCTCTGATTGAGCATTGTACCACTTTACACGAACACACTATACAGTAAGTACACAACAGCACAACTGTGACGACGATTGACAACAATTGTGAACTACTTCTGTGATTTTCTCACATCTGCCAATGTTCAACAGGAGGTCTCTTTGTATCTGTGAAAGTTCTCAACTCAAATGTTTGTAAATCAGGGACTTACTGTATTTTAATCAATGATAACTACAATTCTGGTCTTAATATTTTCCAGCTTCATCCCCCGTGACCCCCTATCATTTGTTGTTTATTTATGTCCCTGTTATATATTGAATAAACTTGCCAAGTCTGACAACATCACAATACCTTTGCATGTGCAGATCCTGATCAGCTATGGGTTTTCTGTTTATCCAAACAGGAAGCTCTATTCATCTATCAAAACACAAGTGAATTGTTGTGACTTCCTGAGGCCTTTAGGGAATCACCTCCCACTACAGATGTAATTTACATGTGTTTATCTGACTTCCCTTGCCAGGATGGATTCTAATCACTTTTCAACATGACAATCTCTTCAGCTGTGGCCAGCATTCTTCATGAAGGAGATGGCATGTCTTAGGTGGAAGCTAAAATTGACATATGCAAATATTTTAAAACAAGGCAGCCTTCTCATTTTTTCATGCAATTTTACTTTCAGTAACCACTATAAATTTTATATATACAGAATTTTTAATGTGTGCTTTTAGCAAAGTGGGACTTAGATTTAAAATTTATCATTTCCTGATAGAATTTATATACGTTTAATCTCTTGATGCTTATCAAAATCCTCTCATTTCTTAAAGAGCAAATACTTTTTCCACATTAGAATGTGAGTAGTTTAGTCTTTCATGTGATTAGCTTTGGAGCAAATAGTAAATGCAGAAAGTTGTCTGTATTTTCTTTTGATTTAATATCTGATCGTATTTCTCAGTTATTAAACAGATACCAGATCTCACATATTTCAAACAATAGGTTTAATCTAAATTTCATTTAGCTGTCTAACAATGAATGATGTTTTAAAATTTAACTTTGGATATAAATTAAAACATGGGTAGTTTTTGAAAATAGAAATAATGCAAGTGACAATTTATATGTACTTAATATATAACTATGTAAAACACAGATGAGTTAATGCATAATCTTGGAGCACACTGTGAAGTGAGAGTAACATCATTTCCTTTTTATATAGAGTCAGAAAATGTGAACAGAAGATAACTTGCCCAAAGTGCCTTCGTTGTTAGAGGGTTCAAATGAAGTCTGGCCCCAAGACTACAGTAAGGCTCAAAACTTTATTGGATTTAACCCTTACTTCTCAATCATCAACAGCAAGATTATGCTGTATTGAACTAAATAAATGACATCTACACTGTGTTTATGAACCGAAATACAGTCCCTTTCTGCTACTGGGTACTGAAACATCTAGTTTTACTTTTGTTGAATGAGTTTTACTCAGCAGTCAATCAGATCAGTAACTTCAGACTTTCATTGTCTTAAAATGTTAATAATACAGAATTTAAGAACTTTCAGAAGCAGGGGCTTATATCTCTAGGAGTTTCTGAATAATAGAATCTAGGACTCTGAATAACAGATTCATTCTTATTTGATCAGTATCTCAGGAAAAGCACACAGTAAAACTCTTCCTTTTCTTATCTTGCATGTGTCCAAAACTACAATTTTCCTCTAACACACAGTATTATTTATGATCCAAGGAGCCCAAGAGCAATGCTAGTTCCCATATATAACCTCTCCCATGGAAACATTACACTTCTGATACTGATTGCTGCCTTATTTGAAATAGAAAGTTATTGTAAGAAATAACTCTATTTTTCCTAGATTTCTGAGCAAACTGAAAATCATCATTCACTAAGTAAATATTTGCGCATATAATCCAATGAGCCAGCTGCTAATACTGTCTCAAGATGATGTCAAAGACCAAGTGTTTTCACTGCTTATTTTGACTGCTTTGAATGGATTTTTAATGACTACTCATTAAGAGAGGTCAAATGCTAAGCACAAGTTCTGTTACTGAGGTACACCCTCTGCTTTTACTGTGTCTTAACAGACAACTTGAATATTTAATCAAATCAACTTTCCATATGGTGCAAATTAAATGGTTTGTCTTTCTAATAAGAATTATTATTATGTTCCATTGATTTCTTTACACATTTAAAAATGAAGCAAAGCAAGCCAGAGGCAGAGTCATACCACTGGAATCTCACCTCTCCAGAAAGTGGAAACAAGAGACTATCAAATTGGAGTCCAGCCTGGAAAACTTAGGAAAACCCTGTCTCAACATTAAAAAAAAAAAGAGTTGAAATTTAGCTCAGCATGAAGGTCCTGATTCACTCACTACTTAGTACCAAGAATAAATAAATAAATAAATATAAAAAACACTTGTCATTTTAAATCTACCTATCATTTTAAAAATGTATTTCATATGGCAAGTTGGGGCCCACAGATGTTCATTCTTCAAGCATAACTGAACAACTACAATGAATTTTTAACATTAAACAGTATAAAACCATTGAAATTCAAACATGTACATACATCAATTTCAGTAATGTCTTTTAAAAAGTTATAAAATGTACTATTAGAATGTGTGTTCCTTTCCATTTTTTAGACCAGATAACCACATAGAGTACCTGTAATCAATAGATTAATAACCTTAAATGATTTCCCTGTGCTCTGTTACGCAGACAACTACACAAAACAAGACTCAGTTGCATTACTATTTACAACATTGTTTGAGCTGCTTTAATGGCAGTGTAAAATGCTGACTACACCATCTTTAATCGCTGACCTCTATTTTCTATTCATCTCTTTACTTTGATACTCTATAAAATAATCATAAGATTTACAGAGTTTTACCAACTGATGTTGGATAACCAAGCCAAGTTCAATATATGCTTTTCTGCCCCTAGGGCATTATACTCTAGGTAATCTTCATTTTGGATTTGTACTATATATTTATTAAAAATTACTCTTTCACCGATTAACTGTAATCGAAGGTCTGTACCAAATAAAATTTTGATTATTTTAACTTACACTGTTCTTCTTTCTATTCTTATTGCTTCCCTAAGAGTAAAATTTATATCTTAACAGTAAACCATTGGAAGCAAACTGAAGAAAGAATCAACAGGAATTCCATTTCTTTCTCTTTTTTGGTACCAGGAACTGAACTCAGGACCTAGTACTTGCCAGGCAGGCACTGTGCCACTGAGTTATATACTCTGCCCCAGCATTCCTTTTCTTTACCCACCAGATCATAGGATAGAACAGAAATCTCACTGAGTTTGAAATTCACTTGGAGTCATTTCAAATTAAAGCACATTGTTTTTCAAATTTCTTAAGGCTCATAATACTCTAAGGTACTAGAAGTCTTGACAAGGTCATATTTTAGAAATTTACAGTATTTTTTCCAAGAACATGACAAATTACAAAACAAATAAAATAACTATAGCCCAAATACATTTAAGAACTACCATAGAATGTTCTATTTGGCTACAAACACTAAATACAAAGAAGATGCTGGAGCGCGATCTATATCGAATCATCTTCCTGATATCTACTTGCAGTAACATTAATACACTCACTTATTAACATGCATTTGTATCATTAGGTTTCGCATAGATGATCTGGTATCAGTGTGTGCTCACTGACTGAAAAAATAAATGGAGATTTCTCCTGGGCATCTCAGTTTCCTACTAGGGTAAAAGAACTGAATCCTTCTGTAGCTATTTAAAATAGACTTAGCCACTAATAACTGAGAGTGTCATATTTTTATTCTTGGCACAAAATTACTTATTTTCGTGTTTAACTTCATATGTTTGCACAAAGGCTGATGTAATTGGATTCACAGTTTACTACCCATATAAATAAAATGTAAATGAATCACAATGCCCTAACACCATAACTTATTCCAACTTGCAATTATTTTAAACTTTTGTTCTATTTATATGTTGATGCTATTTACTCTGTTTTCTTCAGTCCAATCATGGCAGCAGTAAAACAATACATTCTAAAGCAATGTTATATAAGTAACTTCCCACAAAACTTAGAAACGTTAAATATTTAGTAAGAAAAATATTAATTTTCTTTTGTTTGTTTTTACACATTCATCTATATCAACAACTATTTCATGTTAAACCAAACAAAATAGAAAGCTATAATTGGGAGCAGAAATAATTTTGTCATAAGTATTCATTACAATTTAGTAAAGGAAATGGAAGTATTTTTCCATTATGATGAATTTCAGTTGACAAAATACCATGGCTTTAATGTAATTACGTTCTGATACCTTGTATGATTAATTTCAGATTCTGAAATCATTAAAAATCATACATTTAGTTTTTGAAACTTTAGAAATTTTTATAAAAGAGCATTGAATGTGAAATATCATATAGCTAAAATAAACAGTCACAAAAATTGTAAACTTCATTTCATCATACATACTTGTTCGTCTATTGCATTGTAACAAGACTGCATGATGTAGGTATTTTTATTTTTATTATGATGACATTTGAAGCACTTTAACACAACCCCGTAAAATGCTACAGTACTATTCAAGCAACTGGAGTATATGATTTGGTGCCAAATTATGTTTGTCAAAGGTCTCAGTTGTGTTTTTGATTTGATGTGTTTAGATGCAGCCTCTATAGAACTATTTGGAAATGTCTTCCAACATGTAACTTTAGAAATAATGTTTTAAGAAGATAGCAAAGTATAACAGAGTGAAATCTTCCAGTGAGTATTGATTTTTATTTTCAACATTATACTTGTTGTCAATGCTATTTTTATTTAGGTTAAAGAACAAAATATAACAAAATTTAACGATAGTTATCACTGTCTTTCTTAATCTTTCTAAAGTCTCCAAATTTGAATGCACAGGATTATAAGATTGTTAAAAAAAAAAAGAAAATTATTTTTGTGATAAATTAGGATTTTGATTTTGTTTAACATAATAAAACCCCATAATTTGTCATAATTAATATAAGATTTTAAACTACATAATACATATCAGAATAATGTGTCTTTTCAATAGGTTTTTCCCAAATGATTGTTCATAAAATTATGCATTTATTATAAAATCATGTTTAAAAGCTACATTTCAACAGATGCTCTTCCAGAAAAAGAAAATAAAGCCTACAAATTTCACATTTCTCAAACTTTACAGACAGAGAATAAATCAATTATTTGAGTCTTAACAGTAACTAATCAATGTTTCTTTTCAGGCAGATCTCTTATTTTTAGAAAACCTGAGTTTAGACAAAAAGAGGTAGTGAAAACACTTTCTGAAGCTTCAGAATCTTGCTTTGGGGTGGCTAATTTCCGTGATGACTTATGACAGGAATCTAGCAACCTACTGTTGACATTTTCACAGTAATTATAGCTCAGGAGTTGACTGCTTGGAAGAGCAAAATCCTGTTACCTATGACATGTCAAACCTTTGCTAATATTCTTTTTTCTTCTACTATAGCTCAAATTTGGTGCGAAAAAAAAAGTAAAAATGCTGAAAATAAATGAGATTTAAACACAAAAAATATTTAAAGAAAAAGCTTGATTACAAATTAAGCAAGTGCTCTATAAATAACATGCTTTATAATAAAAATCCCAAGAAAAATATAAGACTGAGTGTTATGTTACTAACAAAGAGCATTCTCCCGTGTCTTGATACCTATACTGACTTCTATGCTTGATCAGAAAACTTGCAGTTACATCTATATAGGAATTTGTCATGAGTATTCTTTTCACACTGGAAGAGTACAAGGCTCAAAGCTCTTAGAAACATGCTTCTTTCTACTGTTATCTCTGTTTCTCAGGAAGTGCTTTGGGGGGGGTCACAAAAAAGACAGTTGTGAAAAAATGTTAGGAAAGAGATAAATAACAGGACAAGGGCCTTCCATTCTAGATGAAGGACTCATTGCAAGGCAGTCACAGAAAAAGAGGAAGCAGAAAATGCAGTAAGGATAGATGATAAGCCCATATGCTTGGTATAAAGAATGAGTAAAAGAGAAAGTAAGGATGAAAAAACAAATATGACTTAAAGGCAGGTAGTATAGAGCTATTAGACTTGGCAATTTGAGGCTAAAATCTGAATCATGAAGCTCTGGTAAGATTCGTCTGTCACCAGGAAGAGCCTGGCTACCTACCATACAGGTCACAATGTGAAATTACCTTCATGAAGGCAAGAATCCAAAATACCTCCATAAGAAATATCCTGTAACAGTTAGAACATTAAGATAATTTACACACAACTTTAAGTTAAAGATTCTGTCTGTAACCACCTTGTTTTGAAAGCCTATATTGTTATTGTTTTGGGCTCTCTGTTATTGTTATTTATTTGTCTTTTTTGTTTATTTTTCTTGTGTTTTGTTTTGTTATTCCCTCTAATACAGAAAGGATAGATGTACATGTATAGGCTTATATATGCCTAGAACTACTCCAAAAGAGTTTACAAGAACTGATTTTTTTATGTCATCGTACGAACAGCTACTTTAAAGAAAATGAGACATTATGGTAGCCATTGCTGATTTCTTATCATCATGTTTCAAAGTCCAATAATGCTTTTATTCTTTGATTTGATTGGTTTTAGTCTGTTTTCTATTATTTGATTGCAATATGTGAGAAGGTATGGACAGCTATTTTGAAGAAAACAACAGACATTATGTTGACTTCCTATTGTCTGGTTTTGAAGGCCTGTAATGCTTTCATTCTTTTGATTGGTTTTATCCCTATTTTGTTTTGTTTGAATTTATTGTGTGCGAAGGTATGAACAACTATTTCAAAGAAAACAAGAGACACTATGGTAGCCACTGTTGATTTCCTGTTGTCTTGTTTTGAAGTTCTATATTGCTTGCATTGTTCTGTTCTGATCTGCTTTGTTCTGTTTTATTTTGTTTTGTTTTTATTCTCTTTAAAATTTAAAAAAAAGATTCTGTCTGTAGAAATGACTGCATTGTACAATTTACCTATACCCATATTTTAAATAACCATAGTCGAGAACTTTGAATTCTCTGAATATTGTATATAATATTTTGTGTATCCAAGCATTTTCTGGAAAAATGACAACAGCTGATATCAAATCTGAGTATCTCTGAGTTTTGGTCCAGAGTGTTAGCTTCAGAGATAAATCAGTTTAATAAATATAGAAACACCATCACCTATATTTCATAAGGAAATACTCAAAATTGAATGACAGCATTACAGGAAAGCCTTAAACTAAACAAGATCATAGCTTAGAAATTAGCTTCTATGTTACATGTATAAGTTGCCTTATTTTAATGGCGATTTGTTAAATTGTTTAAGATAATTCAGTGTCAAACAAATTTCAGTGTATTTATGTGAGATAAAATTTGTTGCAGTTTTATTTGCTATTTATTAATGAATATGAATCCCAAAACAAATGCCAGAAATTAAAAATAATTTAAGTCTCCTCAAGCCAGTTAATTTTATTTATAAAATTGTTTTAGTTAAGATTATAGTATATGAAAATATTAAAAAGTGGGGCATGGTGGTTCACACCTATAATCCCAGCGCTCTGGAGGCTAAGAAAAGAAGCTTGCTGTGAATTTGAGGCCAGCCTGGCTACATAGTGAGTCTAAGGCCAGCCTGAAGTACATAGCAAAACCATGTCTAAAAAAAAAATAAAGATAGCTAAGTTACATAGAAAATAAGGTACACTCAGAGAGGAACTGGGCTCCCAAAGGAGTCAGCAGAAAAAATTAAGACATAAACATTGTGGCTAGAGGCACATCTGAAGAAGACTGACCCTCAAAATAAAGATGCAATGGGCAGGCCCGCATGCCTCTTTGACCCATGTTGTACCCACCTTGTGACTTTGCTGTATAAATGATCCCTGAAAAAGGACCTTGGTGGCAACCTGCCTTCGGGACTTCTGTCTCTCAGGAGCTATCTTTCAATAAATCTTTGATACCCTTAACCTCCACTGTTTCTTAGATTTTATTCTTCAATTTTGGGGGACATGAACTCAGGACGTCTGATATCTAGCATGTTGGGAGTTACATTTCTCCTGAATCACAAATAATACACTAACTTGGAGAATATACTACTTCAAATTTGCATAACATACATTCCCATGATAATGTGCTTTTTAAATAGCTTATTTTAGTTTCTATGTGATTTATAATATTGTAGATTGAACCCAGTTTTAATCTAAATATTATAAAAAAAAAGAAATAAAAAGTAGTCCAACAATAAAAACATGAGAATTACATTATGTTCTCCTTTAGGCAGTTAGATTAGGCAAACGTCAGCAGGTCTGAGGACAAAGAGGCTCCAAAATAACATGCTCTGCCTGGAACAGTTAAATGAAGAAACAAAGACCTCGGGGTATAATACCTTTATAATCATTCATTAGACCCAGACCCAATAATGCAATGTATCTATTTCAGGAAAAGGCTTACAGCATTCCTCGTTGTCATAGACTACACAGCTCAGTGATAGCAGAAAGGTTTCTTGAAAACCCTTCCAAGCTGGACTGAGACATCTATTTCCTAAACATCTTACTTTAGGGTGCAGGAAGGGAATGAAGTGTTGACCAACAGAACAGAACAAGAAAGGCATTTTGCAATTCCAAATTAACCTCTAGAAAACGTCCACGAACATCACAATTACTGTAGTTGTAAGTCTTGTGTGCATCAAAAGAGATTCAGACTACTTGATGTGGATGCCTGTATGGCAATGCCTGCCTTCTTGCTTTAAAACAGACTTTTCTGTAGATCTGTTTAACAATAAACTTTGCCTATACTCAGCAAAGTCACCTATGTGTCCTGCCTGAATTCTTTCCATGAAAATGCAAATGACCTAAGGAGCAAGGGTCAGTTCTTCAAGTGTCAGGATCTGCTTTCCTGGTGTCCTTTTTCTACAGTCAATAACTAAAAACAAGCATGTTTTTCAGTTACACATCCTAAGAAATCATTAAGCTACTTATCACAAAAAAAATTTTTTTCCAGTACTGAGGATCGTAGATTTTCACTAAATTTCTAAGTTGACTTGGTTAGACTCAAACCTGTGATTTTCCTGTTTCACCCTTCAAGAGTGGTGGAATTGTAGGCATGCACCAACACATATGAACAAAAAATTTATTTTTGTAGAGCCCAAGGTGACAGGTTGGGCACTAAGAAAATGTTAAGTCCATTTAGAAGCACATAGACAAACCAATCAGAACTGAGGGAATTCATATTACTCAACAATGATACAGTGTTGATAGTAAAATTAGTATCCAACCTCTTCTGTAGATATTAATGCGCATTTAGATTATATTTCGATGTTTTACTCTTCTTCTGACCATGGTACCAGGAGTAGTAACGATCCAGGAGACTGGTTTTAGTTCTGCTTTTCCTTTTATCATCTTTGTGGCTGTAGTCAACCTTTCTTTACCCTCTCCACAATCCATATATCAGAGTCAACAGCATATTTAAATAAAGAACCATTCATTCCAAGAATAAACATTAGGTTTTGGCAGCGAAGTCCAGGTCGCTTTCAGTTACTTAGAGGAAACTAAGCAGTTTGGAACTTCGATTTCTAGATCTCATTCAATGATCTGCAAAACTCCTCGTGGTTTTCAGTCACATGGGGCATGATTCACGCTGTGCATTCCAAAAACCCTTTTTTCAAATGCATTTTATTCTTTAAAGAAGATGTGGGATGTCTTATCCTACCTTAACTACTAATTTGTTAATTAAAGATGCCAGTTCCCTTTGGCAGTTTTTTAAAAGTTTTACTTAGAAAAATACATGGACTTACAGAAAACTGTCAACTCGGAATTCAATGGTTTAAGTGACAACATTAACAAGTCAAGTTGTCATGTTTAATGAGTGAGGAATTCTGAACATAATGTTGCTAAATATTTTTGATTTATTAAAAAATTATACTTGCCTATGGTTACTTTCAAATTTCACAGGTTCTAAACTAGCCTCCCGTAGTTATCAGCCTGGTGTATGCCTTTAATTCAAACCATTTAAGTAAGTACAATAGTCCTTTAAAACTATAAAGTGTAAAACATCTCAACTGCAAGAAATTACATTTTACCTCAAAGAAAAATTACTCAGGTAATACTAGGTTAATGCTGTTGATACAACGTTCTGGAAAAATCTTGCCCCAGGGAATGTTCCTTTTAGATGAAGCTGACTGCCTCAGGGACATTTGAGAGTATCAGATGTTGCCAAGGGCACCTTAAACAGCCTTACTGGGAGACTAGGAGGCTGCCTATAATTTCATGCTATACTGTAGGCCATGAAAGAACTATAAATATGCCCCAATCTTCCAAAACTGGTTCTTCAGCAGATGCTAATACACAGAGCCAAGGCAATTAGCAAGCTCATATTTCAAAGTATCCTGCCTATAGTATCCTATGTAAATATTTTGAAAGTCACAAGTAGCCTGGTGATAGAAAAGTAAAAAGGAGCTATGATTAAGAGACTGTAAAATTATTATAGTTAGGACATGCATCTAGTGAGTATTTTACTATATTCAAGAATACAATGCTCAGTAATGTCTAATACATCTGGAGAAAATTATACTAAGTTGGTGCATTTTTGCTTCCTCATCTTTTGTTCTTAGCAACTGGGTTTTGCTTACATTAAGAGTCAAAAATTTACAGAATTATCTGGTACACTCAATATAAAAGTTTCAAATTAGTCACATGATTTATTGTAAATTTTATCAAAAACATCCCTTATAAGCAGTTTTTTCGTATAAACACTAAATATAAAATTTAACAACAAATAAATCCAGCATTACTTAACATTAATAAAATATAATACAGAAATCATTTAATTTTAACTCACTCTATATTTCTTTCAGTGTGTCAGCTAACTAATTTTCCTCTTTGTACAAAGCTCCAAAATGGAGACTAAAACAGAGAATCATGTTCAATGATTAAGATATTTAGTACCTAAAATAAAATTTTAAAAAGGTTTTCAAAATATAATCACATGAAAAAATTATTTTAGAAACAATATATTTCAAGCAATAATATCTGATGATATTTCATTTTCTTAAAAAATCCATAACATTTTTGCCATCTTTTGGTGTACAATAAGGAAAACTCAGAAAATGAAGTGATCTACTCTGGGTAAAAATTGGTAGGTTTTTTCAGAATCCACTTAGATTGTATGTGTGGGACTTGATTATATGATAATAATTCATGAATTCTTAGTATTTTATTGAAGCAAATAATTCTATTTTTCTTTTCCATTATTGCATACTTTGAAAATGTAGGTGGAGGGGGACTAAGTCTCTCTAGCAATAACAGCCTAAAAGCCCACAACTATAGTAATGGAAGTTAGGTACATTTGTGCCTAACAGTCCTCAAAAATGGTATAAGCCAAATAATACCTACAAGAACATATTAGAATTCCTTTAACAGTCATTCTTGCTAATTTAAGATATTCAGAACTGCACTATGATACAGAAAATAACTTACTAATAAAAATAGCAGTAATACGCTGATACGAAATGTGGTATCCTTGTAGGGATAAATATCATCTTCTAACAGTATGTGACATGCAATTACTGACTTTTGTAAGACTGATGAAGAATTAAGCTACCAGAAGTATTTTCTTATAGCTTCAAGATGAACTGATCAAATTACAAAAAGTATTGTGTTTCTCTGTAAAAAACAATAAATTTTAATGAAAGTTCCAAATCTTTCCAGATAAGAAAATAGAGACAGTGAAATCATTTAAAAGATTTAAGAATAACATTTCAAAAGATAGAATACCCATCTGAGTTTCCTACAGTGACTCACTCAAAGTAGTCAACTGTTGATACATAAGAAAACAAACAAATATGATTTTTAGAGAGCAAGCTCAAATATCATTCATCTTGAGGAGGGACATTAATTTGTTGAAACTCATTATCTTCATTTGTATGAAGGGATTAATTATGTCTACTTTTTAAGTGGCTAAAAAATTTTACTGAAAAGAAACAAAAATCAAATTAATGGGCAAAGGACTTCAATAGACATTTCTCTGGAGATGGTATATAAATTGCTAACAAAGATAAGAAAAAAATGCTAGACATTACTCATCATGAGGAAAACATGAATTAAAACCGTGATGGGATATCACTACAGAAGCATTAAGAGGGCTGTGATCACAAAAGCAGAAAATAAATGTTGGAGAAAATAAGGTGGGGAAATTGAAACCTTGAGCAATATTGATAGGAACGTGAAATGGTGCAACCACCGTTCCTAAAAAGAATTAAAAGTAAAGTTTCTATATGGTACAGAATTTCCACTTCGGGTATATATTTAAAAAAATTGAAAGTAGGATTGTGCAGTATTTTTCAGTCACAGTAGCCAAGAGGTAGAAGTAACCTAAACATTTATCAAAAGGTGAATGGACCACAGGTAGTCTCCTCATACAGTAGAATAGTATTTAATCTTTAAAAAGAAGGAAATCCTGTCACATGCCACAGCATGGATGAACTGTGGGTACATTATACTAAAAGAAACAAAATAATCACAAAACACATAGACTGCATCATTCTATCATATGGGAAATCTAAAGTCAAATTCACACAAAATAGAATGGTGCCATACCCTGGGAGGAGGGTGAAATGGGGAGATGATTAATCGTTGTGGTGTTTCAAGTTCTGCAAGTTGTAAAGGTTCTGGATATTAATTATACAACAATGAGAATATACTTAACACGAGGAAACTGAACTTGAAAATAGTTATATTGGTATATTGTATTTTTTACTGTAATTAACAAAATATACTGTAAATACAAATGCTATACTAAATGGGAAATATGTATATACAGTGTCTACCATACAGTAGACATTCAGAATAGTATTTTATAGGCCAAAAAGACCTATGATGAAGGACAAAGACTCTAGAGTGCAAATACCAGTATATATGGTTTCCCAACTTAAAACAATAAATTACAAATTTTCAACCTTATATGGATGTGAAAGCAATATGCAGTCAGTAGAAACTTAGAATCTGATCTTTCCCAGGCTACTGATATGCTGAATGATAGTTTCTCCCCACGGGGGCAGCAGGAGTAGCTGAAGCTCGTATCCAGCCACACGGTAAAAAGATAAGGTAACGGATGCTCTGAAGAGCACTACACTGTTACACGGGCACGTTCGGTAGGTAAGTGGATTATGCACATTTTGGACTAAAGATATTTTTGACTCACAAAGGGTTTATTAGGATGTAATTTGGCCATAGGTCAGAAAGTATCTGTATTAGACAGAGCTATGAATACTAGCTGTGTGGTATTTGGCCTCTGTTTTCCTATCTACATAATGGATTAATAATCATATATTTTTTGCAGGGATATTATTAATTAATACATTTAAAATGTATAATGTTACTGTCTTGTAATATGCTCTATTAAGGTGTTCTTTATCTTATTATAAATTTCTGTTTAAGAAAGTCTGTCATTAATTTATAATTTTACTATTTATCTCATTTGAAAACAATTTGTTGCCATTATCACCATCTTGCATAGTTATTGTGAATAAAACTTTGAGTACTGAATATATATATTTCTAAAATATAGATAATTTATGCATTAATTTATTTGAAGGTTGTTTGATTATATCAGGTCATTACTTGAATTAAAATTTCTAATTATTTCCAATTACATCTTCCAATAGAATGGCATTTATTTAATAAATTTTTACCCTCTATTCCCTACTACCTTGTTTCATTTTTATCATTTTATTTACAATTTAAAGTATGTATATATACCTATATATATTTTATAATATATATGAATACAAATATTTAAATACAAATAAATAGTTGTTTCCATTTATAGTTATACATATATATTTTATGACAAAATTAAAGATATTACATATTGACATAATTATCAACATTGGTTACTTTTCAGAAAATAAAACAAATAGAACACATCTATTATAAGAAATAATCTGGAAAGCTTAAAATATGATTTGTATTACTATGTATTCAAAAATAAAAGTAATTGTGATATTTTATTACTCAGACACTCTGACAACTGTCTTAAAATAGGTGAAACAGAGTAGTGTTAATTCTGAAAATCAGATGGTGCTGAAAGGAGTGCGATGGAAAAGGACATAGTAAACATGTATGCCACTTGATGTTTAATCATGTATACAAAATACCAACACACATTAAAATTCATTTTCTAAATTATATTACTAGTAAACCAAACTACCAAATGCTAAAACCCAACCACAAAGTATGATTACAGATTGGTGTTACTGCAAGCTACTTAAATTTTTTTATGTTGAAATATTATAAACAACATAATCAACATTTTTTAATTTCAAATTTTATTTAACTATTCTATTTTATAAAAAGAGAGACAATATGGACCAAAATTATTACGAACCAAAATCACAAAAATAATCAAAAAATCACAAATAATATGGACCAAAAATCACAAAATCTCTACATAAAAAGAAAGGATTTTTATCTCATAAAAACCTTAAAAATTACCATTATTATCAAAGATGATTACTTTAAAAATTATCAAATGAACCATTAAAATAGCATAGTGGTATTTCTGAAGGAAGGAATAAAAATTGTATTAAGTTATTTTTAATAGAAAAATCTGCTACATTTGTTTAGAAGCAAGAAATGACATTTCCGGTTAGGGCCATTATTTCCTTAATAAAGGAAACATCTTGTAAGCAAAAAATTGAAGGCCAGATGACTTCTGGTGAAAAATATTGCAGAAAGCATTAACATATTGCAAGGAATCACGTGATTTCTGAGGTCAAATTGTTTTAGGAAGACTACTTTTTTATCTTGGATATATATACACTGGATTATAGTTGTTAAGTATGTCAATAATATATTACACAAAAATTACATAATCACCAATTGCAGAATAATGCTATTAATACAAAAGAAAGATAAATCCAAGATAGTTTTTTTTTCTTCAGTGAATAGGTATTACAAAAACCTAATAGACAAACTGTGCAATTTGCCATCTCTGCCATACAGGCCACGAGCTCAGGCAGTCTAGCTGTCAGCCATATCCAATATCAAGTAACAAAATCTAATGTGTAAAGTCTGCAAGGCAGGTCTGACAAATCTGACTTGGTGCAGTTTCTATTTTCTAACTGTTCCAGAGATACTAGTATCAAAGAGATTGTTCTTCGCTTCCAAGACTAAGAGCTTCTTAAACCTAACAATGGCATCATTTCTGATAGTGTTCTATCATTATTAGTACTATATTAGTATCAGGTCAGTATACTAGCATTATTTTACTATGATACTTACTGTTCACTACTGATATTTTTCTTTTTACTCAATAAGAGGAGATACAAGAGAATTTCTTGTCATTCAAATAAGGACTCTGAAAAATAAATTCTAATTTTCATCTCTCTCACTAGCAATCATGATTAATTCTTCATGTAAAAGCATTCTGGACCTATGACCAAAGACCCACACCTGAAAAATAAAAAAAAAAAG
>RJWT010006027.1:0-29831 GCA_004365215.1 Cuniculus paca | reverse complement strand
CCTCAGGTGGCAGGAGAAAAGGACTCCCTTCAATTTCCTTTATGAAGGCATTATTTCTATTCATGAAGCCAAGCCCTTGTGACTTAACTACTTCCCAAAAATGGTCTACCTCTAAATACCATCCCTTTGGAATTTAAGTGCCACCATGTGAATTTTGGAGGGACACATGCATTCATACAGCAGCACCCCTCATCAGAGACAAACACTGCTCTCTTTCCTTCTATATACAGGAGCTGTACTGCACACATCTTTGGCCTGTAGACTCACAGAATCTTAGGATTAATAATGAGATGAGGGTTCAAACATTTCTAGCTTTGGCAATTTCACAAGACTGTAAGTAGAAACACAGCATAAACATAATAAAATGGAAACATCTGTGGTTGTAAAGCAGGTTTGGGTGGATGGGGACCCGGTTGGTCAATATTCCTTCTTCCCAACCTGAGGCATTCCTTGGGTAGTTTCTTAAATCAACCCTAACATTTTACAAATAAGGAAGCTGGTATCCATAATATTAAATACCTTGCCTGAATCTCCACTACTGTTTAGTGTCAGGCAGTAGGGAACAGAATTCACTCAACTAATCCTAGTTCCTCTTTGGACCCTCCCTGGGATTCCATGGTGCTCCCAATTATTCCTTACATAGAATTTACCACCATACTTACGATTTTTTCCAAGTGAAAATGGTATATTAATTTTTTGTCTTACAAAATCCTCATTATACACACACAAACCATCCAGAATAGCATCAAGAAGAAATTACAGACCCTGTGATGTCCCTCTGAAGCCATATTTATTTATGTGTTCCCTCACAAGAAGCTGGAGTTCTTTGACAGCATTTCTTCTTAACTTTGCATCATCTTGCTTAGTACATAATAGGAGCTTGATCAGTGTTTCCTGACAGGATGAATGATCAACTGTGCTAAACTTTGGATATTCAGAGAATAACCAGACACATTTGCTGCCTTCAGTGAACCTGAAGTCTCTGGGAGAGGAAAAAAAAAATAGGATAAGATTCTGCCACTAGCGTCAAGAGGTCTGCCAGGGGGCTAACAAGTAGTGATCATTTTTCCCTCACAGGATGAAAAGACTGATATTGATGCTGGTCCCCTATGGTCAATTGGAGTTTGCCAAATTCAAAATAAGGAGCAAAAAGATATTTCAGAGAACGAATATGAAAATATTGTATACCCAGAACTGTTCTGAGCACAGCATGTTCTAAGTTTGATGTGTGCAGAATAATAGGGCTCCTGAGAAGTAAAATTGCAAAGTAAGGGAATTAGCATTTGTGAAGCACTTGTTGTGTGCTAGGTATTAGATACTTTGTAACACTAGCTCTCCACTGGGAATCTGGTGTGGGGCTAGTGAGTAAGGTAGTTATGAGGCATGGATGATGTGGGGTTACAAGCATAAGCTCACTTGGCAAAGTGCTTTGAAGGCCATTCAGTTAGGGTTACAGGCAAATTTGAAGCAGAGGAATGACAGAATCAGAACGTTGTCACTATTTATGTGGGATATTTTTTAATCACCATTGGTCTACCACTCTCCTCCCATAAATTATACCAGTAGTATTTCACACCTAGAAACATGGTGCTATGTTGTTTCCATTTCTTCTTTTTTTTAAATCAAAGATACCTCTGAAAATATTTTGTGTTCACCTGTATTGCAGACTTAGACACTCAACAGATGAAAGAGATTTTAAAATTTTGCTGTTAGAGCATCTTATTCTTTAGCTCGTCCTCTCGTTACTTCCTCCAATTTATCAAGAGTCCCATTTTATTTGTGTGGTTTGAAAGAGTCTAAATACTTTTGTCCCTACTGTTTTCTTTGATCATTATATCAATCTTGCTCAAAGCCTTAACATTTCATATTATCTCTTTAAACTTCAGCTTTGATTCTACTTCTCTGTGATTCCTTTATCTCTGTCTCTAAGCAGCACAATGTGAAACCTATCACAGAACTCATTCTGACTTTTTATCATAGGCGTTGCTTAATTCAAACAGTGCCTGTGAGTCATGTATCATTATCTTTCATAATAAGAAACTACCCTGCTTTGCTCCCCTCTTCTCTTCCCTTCCATGTTGTTACTGCAGAGCCTCTTATCTGTGTAAGGAATCTGTTTTTATTGCTTATTTCTTCATTTATTCACTGACATTATCTAACTCTCAAGAACAAACCGATTCTAATGGATTAACTCCGTGTAGGTGGCCACTAAGAGAATGTGAGATCGGGTTTTTTGTACAATTATCAAATGAACAGACAAGAGATACAAAACACCTGGGCTTTCCAGTAAGCATTTGGTAGTGTGTGCATTAGAGAAATGGAAACAAATGCCCTTGGTTACTGATACCACAAAATGGATCTAGATAGGACTGTAAACAACAGATAGTCTAAAATGATGCAACATGTGGGTGAATGATCTTGGTTTAGATTAGCAGACCTGGTAGGGTTTTAGGTCAAACCCAGTTTTGTTTAACATCTTCATAAATAATCCAAAAGACAGATTTTAAAAAGCCTTTTAATTACATATTTATGTGACTTCAAGCTGGGAGGTGAAAACATGATATGAGGAAAAAGGCTAGAAGAGGTAAATAGGAAAAATGATAAATGCTTTTTTTCATTAATCAGAAAAGTATAAAGTGATAGTTGGGCATGATAATTTTTTTTTAGAGGGTCTGCTCTGTAATTCAAGCTGGACTTGAACTTACTATGTAGCCCAGACTGGCATGAGAATAATTTCAAGTCAAGTTATTAAAACGAAAAAAATGAGGAAACAAAGAATGTTGAAAAAGACCATGGAAAACAATTTGTTGAGCCAAAACGAGTCAAAGTGGTCATTATAGAGTTCTCTTAAAATACTCTATGAGTTCTCTTACAAGGAGACACAAACTGCTGACCTAATATGACACAGAATCATTAATACTTTTATGCTAGTTATAACATTATATGCACAAATTCTTGTATTTTTGTACTTAACTTTTATTCTAAAAATTACAGGCATGGTGGCGCATGCCTGTAATCTCAGTACTGGAGAGGCTGAGGCAGGAGAATCACTGTGAGTTTAAGATTAGCCTGGGCTACATAGTGAGTTCAGGGCCAGCCTGGACTATACAGTGAAACCCTGTCTCAAAACGCAAACAAAATAAACCAAAAAAAAAAATACCCAAAAAGCAAAAAAACAAAAAAAACCCACATAGGAGAGTTGATGGGAGTAATAACTGAATGATTAGATTGATAAAATCACCACCATGTTCAGAGTTCCACCTCATAAAAGACACTTTCACATCTGTCTTTCCCCCACTAAACCTCTGGTGACCACTTCTGTTTCCTTCCTTTCTTGTGGATGTCATATAAATGGAATTATATTATGTAACTATTATATTACATAATTATATTAATTACATAACTTTTTGTTCCTTGAGGTGGGTCATATTTATTGTAGTGGATTGGCAGTAAGTATGCAACTTGTAACACCCAGCTGAACTGAATCAGTGTGGTGCTGGGTGTAGTTGGCCCACCTGAGGACTGTTACCAACAGCATAAAAAGCAGAACTGGAGCAGAAGAGGCGGTGCTGTTGATTCTCCTGGATGAGCTTGTCATGCTGCCTTTCCTGATACGATCTGAGTTGTTCTCATCATCAGAGGAGCTCGTGACCTTGTTGTCACCAAGGATGGGTGCAGTTCACTTTGGGGGAGTTCTCGTCCTTTGAGCATTGCTTCCTGGCTCCAGTGCAGATCCCTCAGCCTGCTGGCACAGATCCTTTGTCCTGCTGGCACAGACTTCCTAGCTTCCACCGCTGATGTTTGGGCCTTCCCAGTGAAGATCCTGGATACAGACTTGCATGAGACATTGTTGTGGGCTCTAGGCATCCAGGAGGACTTGTGGAGGACGTTGCCATGGATCTAAGTTTTCAGTTGCACTCATGCAGGACCCTGCTGTGGGATCCAGGCCCTCAGATGGATTCTTTGGATCTCTAGTGTATGGAGAGATCTCCTGCACTCTTTTGCATTTGACCATTGGGGTGAATATTATAAAATAATCCTATAAGTTATGTGTCCTGTATTAATTGCTTTTCCTTGCAAACTCTGACTACAACATTTAGTATTTAGTATGGTCAAAAATACATGCACAAAATGTACTATTGTAACATTTTTAACTGAACAGCACAGTAGGGTTAACAATATACACATTTATCTCAGTGGAACAGATCTCTAGAACTCTTTCATCTTGCAAAACTGAAACTCTTCAACCATTCAACAACTTTCCTTTCCCCAATCCCCACAGCTCCTTGAATTTTTGTTTTTAAGGGTTTACTTATGGAAAACCTTCCATACAGACTCACATAGTATTTACCTTTTTGAAACTGGTTTATTTCACTCAACACATTGTTCTCAAGGTTAACCCATGCTGCAGCACATGACAGGATTTCCTTTTTTAAAGACAGATCTATATTCCATGATACGTAAATATCACATTTTCCTTTTCTCCATTCATCTGTGGATGGACATTTAGTTTACTTCTACAGCTTCCCTATTGTGAATAAGGCTGTGATGAACATGGGTGTGTAAGTGTCTCTTTGCAATCCTATTTTCAACTTTTTTTTTTTTTTGCGGCACTGGAGATCAAACTCACAACCTCACATTTGCCAGGCAGGCACTTAGGCCACTGAGCTAAATCCCTGGCCCTTGTCTTTTTGAGACAGGGTCTCACTATGCTGTTCAGGCTGGCCTTGAGCTCACTTTGTAGCTCAGGCTGGTCTTGAACTTACAATGATCCTCCTGCAACAGCCTCCTGAGTGCTGGGATTACAGGTGTGCTTCACCAGGCCTGGCTTTCTATTTTCAACTCTTTTGGATGTATACCCAGAAATAAAATGGCTGGTTATGTGATAATTATATTTTTAATTTTTTGAGGAACCTCCATGTTTCTCATAATGGCCAAAACCATTTATTATTACTACAAACAGTACACAAAAATGCTAAATGCTCCACAGCCTCACCAGCACTTCTTGCTTTCTGATTTGGTTTTAAATCATGACCATCCAAATTGGCATACGGCAGAGATTTCATTTGGATTTTGATTTGCATTTCTCCAGTAATCAGTGTTTCAGTCCTTCCTCTGTGTTTCTATAACACAATACCAAAGACCAGAAATTTATAAGGAATAGAAATCTGTTCCTCAGAGTTCTGGAAGATGGGAGATCCATGATCAAAGTGCTGGGAGGTTCATTGTCGGTGGTGGGTCCAGCCTCTGCTTCCAAAGTGGTGACTTGAAGGCCGAGTCCTCTGGAGGGAGGAACACCATGTCCTCACAGGGCAGGAGGTGGAAGGCAAAAGGACAAACTTCCCTACCCCATCCAGACATAGCAAAAATCAAACACAACAGAATAAAATAGCAACAGTAAAAACAAAACAATGGATACAATAAAAGACTACGAAACAAGACACTAGTAAATTCAAAATGGCTACCATATATATCTTACTATCATTGAAATAGGGGGAAATGCTTGGCTCTGGATGTCCCTGTCTGGTAGCAGCCTGTGCATGGTGCTGTTTCTGGCAGGGTGGGTCTAGTCCTCCCTCCCCACAGTCCGTGCTGATGCTGAATCACTGGAAGAGGCTTGGCTCTGGATGTCCTGGTCCAATAGTGGCCCACACATGGTGCTGTTTCCAGTGGGTGTAATTTTTTCTCTTTATGGCTCATGAATTTTCTCTGTTTAGTGAGATATTGTTGTAGTCAGGATTGCAAGGCAATAGATTTAATACTCCCCCAAATTTATGATTATTTTATAATTTATAGGATTATTTTATAATAGTCACCCAAAAAGTCAAATGTAGAAGAGTGCAAGAAATTTATCTACACACTAGAGACCCGAAGAATCCAGCTGAGGGCCTGGATCCCATGGCAGTGTCCTGCATGAGCCCAGCTGAAGACCTAGAGTCCATGGCAGTGTCCTTCACAAGTCCAGCTGGAGGCCTACAGCCTACAACAGTGTCTCATGCAATTCTGTATCCAGGATCTGCACTGGAAAGGCCCAAAGGCCAGTGGTGGAAGCTAGAAAGGATGAAGGATCTGTGCCAGCAGGCTGAGGGATCTGCACTGGAGCCAGGAAGTGACACTCAAGGAAAGGACCAGAGCTCCCCTAAAATGAACTGCAGCCATCCTCAGTGATGATGAGGTCCTGAGCTCACAAAGAGAACACAAGAGTTTGTTTAGGAGAGCCAGCATGACAAGCTTATCCAGGAGAACCAACAGCACTGCCTCTTCCACTCAGTTCTCCTTTTTTATGTTGTTGACAACAATCTTCAGGTGGACCCTCCACACCCAGAACCACCATGATTCAGCTCAGCTGGGTGTTACAAGTTGACCATTAGTTTCTCCATTCAATTTAAAACTCCAATAAGAGTATAGCAGTGATTGTTTTGTTTTGAAATTCATGTATTGAATTTTTGTTCATTTGTCTTTTGAGACGAGGGTCTTGCTATATATAGTTCAGGCTGGCCTGGAGTCCACTATGTAGCACAGGCTGGCCTTCAACTCACAGTGATTCGTCTGCCTCAGTCTCCTGAGTGCTGGAGTACAGCTGTGAACCACCACACTCAGCTCGTGCATTGAAGTTTTTAATGCATGATCGAGTTCTGTCCTTTCAGAAAATCTCTTTTGTGCTTTAATTGTACATTCTTCAATACCTACCATATTGTTATTATAGTTCTTTTTTATTCATTCCTTCAATTAAGTCTCCTCAGAGCCTGGCATGCTGTATGCCTATGATCTATACACTCTGGGAGGCTGAGGCAGGAGAATTTCAAATTCAAGACTAGCTTGGCCAACTTAGTGACTTAGGGAAACCTTGTGTTAAAATTTTAAAAAAAATTAAAAGGGTTGGGGATGTAGCTCAATATGGATAGACTTAATCCCCAGTACTTCAAAAGGAAAACAAAAAGTTTCCTTAGGAGCAAACTGTTTTGGTCCTAATGAGAGCAAGTGGTCTTTTTGATGGATTCATAGCTGTGGGTACAGACTCCTCCAGTAGGTGGAGAATTGCAGTTCATTAGCCACTATTAGAAGACAAGTGTCTCAGAGGCCAGCTGGTGTCCCAGCCTGGGCACAGTGGGATCTATTGTCTTCACCTCTGACCCACCACAAAGACAAGCCTCTCCTCAGCTTTCAGTTCTAACTATGCACACAAGGATGTTCTGAGACCGTCACGTCTGCACCGAAACTCAAGGCCTCAGAGGGGTCAGGGCTCCTCCAAGGCTCAGCGATAGGTGACAACTTGAGAGTTCTTGAAATCAAAAGCGAAGGGAATCAGGAACCTAAGCTCTGAATGTCCTTTAATTTGACTTGACTTGTAAGCTTTTAACTTTTATCATCACCCTAGAGGACAAACATAAAATAATCACCACTTATAAACTGTTTTCATATAAGGTTCTATAACATAAGATTGTTGATACAGCTTTTAAGTATACATAATTAATTAGTGTATAATTAGTCAAAGAATCATAATGAAAGCAAATTGTTGTTTCTAATAAATTTGATCCCAAACATACTTTTGTTGGAAAAAAGAGTATTTCTGGTGAAGTGAGAACCATGCCAAAAAAATTTTACATATAAATATATATATTTTTTTTTTGAAAACTAAATGAGTTTACTCCATCTTCATGATTATAGGCAGTATAGGGTGGGCAAACAAGGTAAATAAAACAAGCACATTTTTCTTGCATTTAACCAAGCTTTTTGATGACAGGCAAGTTGACTTAGTTCATTAACTTGGGTTGAAAACTGGCAACACCAAATCTCTGTAATAGGTGGTTCTTCCATTGGCAAATATTGTGATTTTTCAACTATACTGTGCAAATATTGTGATTCCTCAACTACACTGTGAGCTTTGAAATGATTTTTACTTCAACATTCTTGAAGCTTTCATGCCTTAATTAGACACCTAGAGGCAGGAAATATTAAGAGCTGTCTTCCTCTTTACTAACCCAGGTCACCCACAAACTTAACTGTTAGTCACTACATAAAAATAAAACTGTGCAAAATCTCAAGCATTGATTGCAACTGCTGTGTCTGGGTCCCTTTTTAGAGTATTTAATCCCTGAGAGTGGAAGAGAGCTCCTAACCAAATGCTTTCAGTAACAGTGACCCCAGTACAATGTAATGTCTTTTGCAGCAAAACTATGATATCAGGCAACCCTGATCATCTTGATTAGTTTATCACTATTTACATACAAGATATATCTAAAGCTAAGTCCAGGCCATCATCACAATCAGCATCTCAAGAAATTGTTCAGTTTTAGCACCCTAAGTTCCTGCAAAATGCCAGAACAAGTGAGAAATCCTCTCAAAGCAGAGTGACAGTTCATCATTTATAAGTGAGAGGAAAACATTAAGAAGAAAGAAATAAAACTCTTCCCACCTAAACTTACCAATTTTCAGAAGCTTTGCTGACAAAATCCAGAGTGCTCAATTTCCTGATGAGGAACCCATTTTCAAAGTCAAGAACAGTTTTCAGGCTTTTCTCTACCATGGGCCATGAACTCCAGTCCTTCAGTAGGAATCTGTTATGGTTTGTATATAGGTGGCCCCCCCAAGCCTCATGTAGTCATGGAAGTGGCTGAATCTAACATTTATGATTGATTCCTGTGTAGTGCTGGGATTGGCGGTGTGAGTCCTGCACCTGCCCCGGGGGTGGAGCTGACATGCAATGTAAGGTTGGAATGGGGGTGTTTTTCCCTCTTTGGCACAGTTTGCTCTTGCCACTTGCAGCTGCCGTGAACGGCAGTGCCTCAGCCATGCCACCCTGCCTTGGAACCAGCTGAGTATGGACTGAAACCCCCAGAACTGTAAGAAATAAACCTCTCCTTCCTTCGCTTTGGGAGTCAGGTATTTTGTCTCAGCAACATGAGAAAAGTAACCAAAACAGAATTTGGTACCAGTGGAGTGGGGTCGTTGCTGTGACTGTGCCTGACCATGTGGTTCAAGAGCCTTTGGGAATGGCTTGTGGGAAGAGTTTGGAAAGGTTCAGAGATGTCACCTGAAAGAGAAGCCCTGGAACAGCTTGGGCTGTTCTGCATGGAAGATTCTGGTCAGAGCTCAGGAGACCAGAAGGCTGATACAAAGCCTGCTGGTAAAGACCAGGCTCAGGAGGTTTCTGCTGGGAAGAAGGACTGCATTGGTTGTTGGACTCCACATGATGTGTGTTACGGCTTGGCAGAAAGTTTGTCTGCATTCTTCTCGTGTCCAGAGACTTTGCCTGAGACTGAGATTACGGGCGGTGGCCTGATTAATCTGACAAAGGAAATTTCAAGGCAGTCAAGTGTTGAGGCAGTGGCATGGCTATTGTTGGCAGCTTTTAGCCAGATTTATGTTTGAAATCAAAAGCAAAGAGCCCAGCATGGTGATTTAAAATGTGAGTTTGGTCAGAAAGCTGTGGACTGTAAAGATAGAGCTGAAACCTCGATTGCTGTAAAGGAACAAAATACAAAAGATGGCCTACAGGCATCACAGAAGAGGCAGCGGGTCTCCACCCTTTACAGCCTCGAAGATAGGCTGTAAAGTAGAAGACTTTCCCCTGGGGGAGAAAGCTGCAGAGTGCAACATTCCAGAATGGGGACAGGGGCCACAGGAGGTTCCATAATGGTGGCAGAGGCCACTCGAGTTTCCAAAATGGTGACACAGAGAATCTTTTCCGCACAATCAGGTTCAGCGTGCCCAGCAATCCAGGCGCTTGACCCGTATGGCCAAGAAAGAGGAAAGCCTGGCTACTGCTCCAGCCAACAGCAGACCTTGGCAGCATCCATGTGATGCTGGTTTTAGGTGCATGGAGAATGCACACATTCTGAGGTTAAAGAGGCTTCCACCCCAATTTCAGAAGGCCTGGGAGGCCAGGCAGTGTGCCCCTGAGAGGGCAATGTATAAAAGCTATGAATGTGAAGCCAAAGGTGCAATAGAGACCGCAGAAGTTTGGAAAAGCCAGGAATGTGGATCATCTAAGGAAACCTGCAATGGAGGAGCAGGGCAAGCGTAAAAGAGATGCCATGGGATTGGTGACTACTGGAAATGCCATGGAGGTGGAACCACACAAGCCCTTTGGAGCTCACAATTTGCCACAGACTGCTTCAGATGCTGAACGTGCAACTATAGGACTTAACATTTGCCCTGCTGGATTCTGGACTGACTTTGGTTCCAATGCTTTGTATTCCCCCGTTTGTAACTTTTGGAACAGTAATGTCTATCTTGTGCCATCACATGTTGGAAGTGTTTAACTTTGTTTTCATTTGTACAGGGGCTTGCAGCTAAGAGTTTGCCTTAGATCTCGGAGGAGACTTGGGACTTGGACTTTTCAGCAATGCTGAAACTGTTAGGACTCTGGCAACTCTTGGAGATGGGACTAAATGCCTTTTGCATAAGTGATTTACATGAGTCTTTGGGGGGCCAGAGGTGGAATGTTATGGTTTGTGTATAGATGGACCCCAAGCCTCATGTAATCATGGAAGCAGTTGAATCTAACATTTATGATTGATTCGTTGTGTAGCGCTGGGATTGGCGGTGTGAGTTCTGCACCCACCCAGGGGTGGAGCCGACATACAATGTAAGGTCTAGAATGGGGGCATGTTTTCCCTCTTTGGCACGGTTCACTCTTGCCACTTGCAGCCGCCATGAAAGGCTGCCCCTCAGCCACGCCACTCTGACTTGGAACCAGCTGAGTATGGACTAAAACCCCCAGAACTGTAAGCTAAATAAACCTTTCCTTCCTTCACTTTGGGCGTCAGGTATTTTGTCTCAACGAGAGAAACAGTAACCAAGACAGAATTTCTTCCTCCTTTGTTGCTTTCTGAACACACTGCGGGATGCACGGGAGGAGATAGACGCATGGGGCCAGGGACAGTCCCCTTGAGGAACCCGGCAAACCAGCGACAGAAGCACTGTTCCTATTTGCGCTTCTTGTCCCAGCAAACCTCTCCCACGTTGTTCATGGTGTTGGCTACAGTGACTGCTACATATATTTCTAATATCCCATTAGAAATGAAAGAGTATCTATAATCCAAGCGAGGGTTTGCACTTTAAAATTACCACATGGGGGAATGTACATGTTGGTTTCCACATGATTTTCACCAACATTTAGCTAAACTAGTCACTAGGCTAACACAGAGGGTAGAAATTTAACAGCTCAGAGTCTTAAATTCCAAGACTGAGAAATGCAGATAGGGAAACTCTAGAGACATTGAGTTGCCCACCCTAAACTATGTTAATTTTTTTTTAAACTCTGTTAATTTGAAAAGGTTTCATTATCCTGGTTCACTTACTGTCTCTAAATGAATTATAAGTTAACGAAATGTTTGTCCTGCCAAGCCGGTTCCAGGCTTGTCTGTGTGTGAGGCAAGCTGAGGCCACTGGCCAAGGATGTAGCGTGCTCTCCAGCTGAAATCCGAGCCGGGCCTCTGGGAGACCAGAGGAACCCAAACAAACATCTGGGCCCTCCGAGCTGCTTACTAGTTTCAGTTTTTATCAGTTTTCTCTGGATTTCTCTATAAAAACAAAACACTGTATGCTTTTACTTAGAAGGGGCAGGACCTTCTGATTGCAACTCCAATTTCAGTTACATCAGGAAAATACTTCACTTTTAAAATAAGTTATCTTTTGCCTGTCTCATCTTTCCATTCCCACCATCTCACTTCTCGTTTTTATCTTCATTCTGTATTTTGATTTCTCATGACATTCCTAAACATACTTAATTCACGTCAATGATGGCCAACGTGTGAAGAAGAAAATCCATCTGTCACAATAGCACTTGGTATGCTCCCATAACTGACAATGTGAGATACTCAACAGGTGCACAAGTTAGAGCCGGACGCTGGCGCTGTGACGGTGACAGTCAACCCCAGGCTGCAGTTGTGCATGGTCTGCTCAGCAGAGCATCCTTGTAAGATGAAATACAAGGGCTGGGGATTTAGCTCAGTGGCACAAGTGCTTGCTTGGCAAGTGTGAGGTTGTGAGTTCGGTCCCAGGTACCAAAAAATTAAAAAAAAAAAAAAAGATGGAATACAATACCATTAGGCAGACCGTGCCCAGTGTGGGCCTGGTTAGAAGTCTGGTGACAACTTGAGCATGTGCAGCCTAAGGCTATTTAAGGAGCACTTTGGGTGACTCTAGGGAAGTGTTGGGCCACACTGAAGAACCATTGCTTGAAAGATTTTCCAAATAGCTTTTTTATCTGTGTAGGTGTGTCACACATACACACACACACACAAATCAGACTGTATAAAAATTATTTCTGCACTGTAGTACTACAAAGAAAGTTGACAAAGTGAGGACACGCATCTGCTTAACTCAGAGGTTCACTTCTTGTAAATATACTAAAGTCTTTATAAGGGAAAACGAAGAATAATATTTGTAAATGGATTTTATACAGAAAACAGCAACTAAAAGATCATGGGTACATAATGTAGAAATAATAATGGTAACTGATTTGAAAACGATTTGCTTTTCCAGTTCTCATTCATTCTCATGAATTAATGTTTGTGTCCTGTGTGAAGTAGAGTTCAAGATGCCTTTTATTGTCCTCCCAAGTATGCATCTGGTGGATCTAGCATCATTTATTGGGGGGAAAAGAAAAAAGCCTTTTCCCTACTGAGCAAGAGCACTGCCTGTCGGAAACATGGTAACCATAGAAACATTACTCCTGTTGCCGGGACTCACTTGCACCCTTTGTATCTACTCAGTTGTTTTTGTATAATGAATTACCACACACTCTTAATCACACTAAGGTTATAACTACTAATATCTGTGAATTAAATATCACCTGACTTAGTTCTTCAAGACTGCCTTAGCTATTCAGGTCTTCTGCATTTCTGTATAAATTTAGAAGTACCTTGTCAATATTTATAAATAACTTGCTAGAATTGTGAATGGAATTGAGTTGAGCTTACAGATCAGGGTCAGCACAATCGACATCTTAATCAATGATATATCAGTCTGTTTTTAAAAATACCATTTTTCATTTCAGCAAATTTTTTTTTTTTTGGTTTTTTGAGACAGGGTCTCGCTATTAACTTATAGCAATCCTCCTGCCTCAGCTTCCCAGTGCTGGAATTATAAGTGTACTCCACCACATCTGGCTTCTCAGCAATTTTTGAAATTTCATTATAAATATCTTGTTATTCTTTGCTAGATATGTTTCTTGATTTTTAATGTTTGTGCTGTTTTATACAGTATTTCTGAAATTTTTATCTTCTCTTTTTTCTTTTTTTGTATATAGATACAAAGTTGATTTTTGTGTATTAAAAGTATATTTTGAAACCTTGCTAATTCATGCTAAATTTGAATTAGAAGACCTGTTCTAATAATTTAGTCATGGATTACTTTGGATTCTCTTCATGTTAGTCATGTCACAGAACACAGATTGGAATTATAAAGATCCAAGTCCACGTCCAGCTTTGTAATCAATGTAACCTCTACATGCTCGAGTATCCTCGGATGTAAAATCAGGACAGTGGCACCGACCTCAACACCACTGCAGAATTAAACAAGATAATGCAGGTGGAACAAGATATTAGACTCTCCTGATCTCAGTGTCAACTGCGTGCCAACAGTGGAAATCATAATACATCCCAGTGGAAGTGACAGACAGGACAACCCTACATCAAGGGCAGATGTGACAGTGGAAACACGAGATCTGTTTGTTAATGATTCTGAAACCAGCTCTCCCTCTTAGAGAACCAGGGTGAAGATGTGGAAGGGAATTTGGTGAGGAGATACTTGAAACTCCTTTGGACAGGGTGACTACAGAGCTTTGAGATCTCATTCTACCTCTGTGGGGGAAAAGGATGAAGGGATTCCCTTCTAACCCAAATATCCATGGGTAGTGGTGGGAGCTGATTTCCACAGAATCTTCTGGAGAACAATGAACTGTTTCTAGTAGTTGTGGAACACAAAGCACTTTGCCCCAAGTGGGCTGAGTTCTGACTCCTGGTTGCAAAGTGGAGAGAGATTGAGGTGTGTGTGTGTGTGTGTGTGTGTATAGGGCACTAGCTGACCTATTGTTTTGACACAGACCCAGGAAGGGGCTTGCTTGCAATGGCCTGGATTCCTAGTGGTTGTTGGGGCCACTGTTGCTGGTGTCCCCAGGAGAGAGCGGGTCCTATATTTGTGATGGACAATATGTACACATTGTGAAATAGCTCAATCAATCTAAGTCACACATGTATTACCTCACATTTATCATTTTTGTTGTGGTGAAGACATTTAAAATGTTCTAAACAATTTTCAGGAATAGTACATTATCATTAACTCTAGTCAATGTGTTATACAATAAATCTCCTCAATGTATTCCTCCTGAAATTGTATAACATTTGACCGACATCTAGCCAGCCTGCCCCCACACCCCACCCCGGTCAGTGCCATTCCACTCTCTGCTTCTATGAGTTCATCTTTCTTAGATTCCACACACAGCGTATAAATGATATCATGCAAGTATTTTTTTTCTGTACCTGGCTTATTTCACTTAGCTTAATGTTTTCCCTGTCCATCCACATTGCTGCAAATGACAGGACTTCTTTGTTAAGGCTGCATAGTATTTCGTTATCCATCTATCCATCTATCTATCTATCTATCTATCTATCTATCTATCTATCTACCTATCATCTATATCTATCTATCTATATATGTATATATCATATTTTCTTTACCTATGTATCTGCAGCATCTTGCCTATTATGAATAATGTTGTCGGGAACAGATATCTCTTTATAATAAATTCAGTATCTTTGGGAATGTACCTAGGCATGGAATTCCTGGATCATATGATAGCTCTATTTTTGATTTTTTTTAAGAACTTCCTTACGGTTTTTCATTGCAGCTATACTAATTTACACTCCTGCCAATGGTGTGTGACGTTCTCTTTACACCCTTGCCAACACTTGCTATCTTTTTGATAATAGCCACCTTGAACAAGTGTTAAAATACCTCATTGTGGTTTTAATTTGCATTTCATGATGATTAGTGGTGTTAAAATTTTTTCATCTACCTGTTTACATGTATTATTTTGTAAAATGTCTATTCAGTTCCTTTGCCAATTTTATTTTTTTTAAGGAGAATAAAACCCAACAATACAAAACAGAATAAATCCAGTAAAAACAAAGCAGTGAAAGTGGTACAGAACTTCAAAACAGGACAATAGGTCATCAACAATGGCTACCATAATATATCTTGTTATCTTCACAATAGTTGTCCATTTCCTCAGACATAGAAAAATCAAACAAAGTAAAACAGAATAAAACCAATCAAAACAGAGCCTTGAATAAAACAAAACAATAAATCAGAACAAAACAAAACAGTGAGAATAATATTGGATTTCAAAAACTAGACAGAAGGAAATTCCCCATATTTGTTATACTGCATATTGTCATCCTCCTAAGAGATGCTCAGACTACTGGCCTTAGTCCTGCAAAGTCAATCAAGCAATACAGTCATTTAGTTGTTTTTGTACCTTGGTTGCTATCAACTCAGCCTATCCTCCAAACCAGCTAGCTGCTTACAAGGGGCTGGATGCGGGGAAGGTCTTAATTCTCAGTCAGCTAGCGGGAAAGGCAATGTGGCTTCTCTCTTTCTGGGCCCTACATAGTTTACATGGCTTAAGGGAAGCTCAAACTAGCTTCTTGATGTGCTCTTCCCAGACCCAGCATGGCTCCGCGGACTCACTGGAACAGCGGACTGGCTTCTCTTTTTCTGGGCCCCACATGGTCTGCCCTTTGCCAGTTTTAAAATCAGGGTATTTGTGGGGGGGGGGTTTGTTAGTGAGTTAAGCCCCCATATAGTTTTGGTATTACTATTAGATGTATGGTTCACAAATATTTTCTCCTATTTCACAGGTTGCCTTGTCACTCTGTTGATTATTTCCTTGGCTGCACATAACTTTTTGGTTATGTGAAGTCCTATTTATTTTTTTCTTTACTTTCTGGGTCATGTGCAAAAATGACCAATGTCAAGAGCTTTCCTCCTAGGTTTTCTTCTAGTAATTTTATGGGTCCAGGTCTTGTGCTTAAGTCTTTAATACATTTTGAGTTGAATTTTGTATACGGGGTGAGACAAAGTTCCAATTTAATTCTTCTGCATGTTGGCATTCATATATTGGAAAGGTTGTCTTTTCCATAATCTGTGTTATTGGTCCCTTTGTCGAAAAATTAGTTGACTGTAAATGCATGTATTTATTACTGGGCTCTCTATTCTGCCTGTAAATGATTTTTTATTCATTTATTTTGAGGGCCCTACTATCTACTAAAGCATTTCTTCCACTCTCAAGCATTTTGTAGTACATGTTTCAGGGGCAGAGGAGTCTCTCTAGTTGAGTTGTGGCTTACCTAGAGTCTTACTGTTATCTTTCATGTCATTAATGTTAGCCAGTGTTCTGTCACGGTGACAATATACCTGACATGAACAACCTAAAAGAAGAAAGGTTTATTTTAGCTCGTGGTTTCAGAGGTTTATGTCCGTAGTCACCTGGCTCTATTGGTTTTAGGCCTGCAATAAGGCAAAAACAGCATGGCAGCAGGGTGTGGCAGAGGAAATTGGCTCACCTCATGGCAACCAGGAAGTAGAGGAGGAAAGAATCACAGAAGTAGGTGCCAGAGACAAGATATACTCTTCTCAGGCATGGGTCTAGTGGCCTATTTCCTCAACTGGGCCCCACTTCTATGAGACTATTTAGCTGTAAGCCCCTGCACCTTAGCACACCCAGGATGCAACTCCCTCCCCAGGCCCCACCGTTAAGCATTGCTGATTTGGAATCAAGCCTTCGATACATGCCTTTTTAAAATTTTTTTTGCAGCACCAGGGATCAAACTCACAACCTTGCGCTTGCCAGGCAGGCACTTAGGCCACCGAGCTAGATCCCTGACCCTTTTCTTTTTGAGACAGGGTCTCACTATGCCATTCAGGCTGGCCTTGAGCTCACTTTGTAGCCCAGGCTGGTCTCAAACTCACAGTGATCCACCTGTCTCAGCCTCCCAAGTGCTGGAATTACAGGCGTGCGCCACCACGCCCGGCTGATACACGCCTCTTTGGGAGACACTTCGTATTTGAACCAAAACAATGGCCTGAATGTGTTTCCTTTTTGCCCCTTCTCTCAACCCAGTTTCAATATCCATGCCTATACTGATTTTCATATGCAAACTATTAAACATTTTCCTTTATTCAGTCAATTGAGTATTTAAAAAATTACATTTAAAATACTTATTCCAGCCCTGCTCAGATGCCTCAATCTACAAATGTAGTAGGAATAACAGTTTTTACTACATAAATGATAGAGATTTATTACGCTGTTAAAATTATTTTACCACTATTAAATTCCATTTTTTAATGCAAGAAAAATGTAAAAGGAAGTGTTCAGGCTTTAAATAGCATTAAGAATACAAAATGATTTAAAAGTATTATAAACTTAGAATCTATAGAAACAATTCCATGGGAGTAAATTTTAATAATACATATGTAGAATATAGCTAAATTCACAATAACAGCCATCCAGGGTATAGGCAACCTCAGATTTACATATATATCAGCCTTCTACAGCTGAAAGTCCTATACCTGCAGTTCGAACCAACTGCTAATCAAAAGTATTTTTCAAAAATGGCATCTGTACCGAATATGTACAGACTTTCTTTATGTCATTTCCTAAACAATGTAGTACATTAACTATATGACATTTACATTGTATTAGGCATCATAAGTAATCTACAGACGATTTTTTCCATATCATTTTCTTTATTAATACAAGTTTGCAGTACATAATGTTTACAATTCTTGTGGGAGAGTTGGTATAAATACATAACACATCTTAATTCCATTTTTCTTACCCTTTCTGTTCTGTCCCTCCCCCTCCATCTATCTCTGGATCCTCTTCCCCTTTGAGAAAAATCTATCTCCTTACTTCCTATTATCTTTTATTTTTCTCTTAATTTATACTTCAGGTTTCTCATATAAGAGGAACTATGTGATATTTAAGCTTGTGTGCCTGATTTATTTTACTTAACATTATGGTCTCAAAGTGCATTCATCTTTCTGCAGATGAGTCATTTATCCTTCTTATAGTACTCCACTGAAGTATTCCATTATGACTAAATACCGTATTTTCTTTATCCATTCATCTGTTGATGGACACATAGGCCTCTTATAAGATTTAGCTATTGTGAATTGTACTGCTATAAACATGGGTGTGCATGTATTACTGCAATATGATGTCTTTAACTCTTTCAGCAAGATACCTACAAGGAGAATAGCTGGGTCAAATGGAATTTCTAATCTTAGTTTTTTTGAGGAATCTTATACTGATTCCCATAATTGCAACACTACTTTACATTTCCACCATCAATGTAGATGGATTCCTTTTTCCCCTCAGCTTCACTAGCATTTGTTATTATTTGATTTCTTGATGGTGGCCATTCTTTTTGGAGTAAGATGGAATCTTGTCATTTTAATTTGCATCTATCCAAAAGACAAGAGACATTGTCTATTTTTAATGTATTTACTGGCCATCTCCCATTCTTCAGGTTGTCTCTTTATGCTGTGGGGTGTTTCCTTTGCTGTGCAGAAGCTTTTCAATTTGATGATTCTTGGTATTATTTCTTGTGCTCCTGGGGTTCTGTTCAGAAAGTGCTTGCTTATGCTTAGGTCCTCAAGAGTTTTGCCTATTTTATCTTCTGGCAGATTGTTTCTGTTTTAACATTTAGTTCTTTGATCTATTTTGATTTTAGTTTAGAACATGGAGAGGTAAGTCTAGATTTAAACTTCTGCCCGTAGATAACCACTTTCCCCAGTACCGTTTGTTAAAGAACCAGCTCTTCAATTCATTGATTCTTTGTATTGGTGTTTAATCTCAATTTCATCAATTTTTGCCCTAATCTTTGTAACTCCTTTCCTTGTATTATCTTTGGATTTAGATTGAGTTTAGTCTGTTCTCGCAGATATAAACATCCTTCTTAGGTCTGCTTTCATTGTGTCCCATCATTTCTGGTATGTTGTTCTTATATTATTGTTTAGTTCTAGGCACTGTCTAATCTCTTTCTTGACTTTTTTCTGTGACCCATTGATTATTCAAGAATGCATGGTTTAATTTCAATGCATTTGCATGATTTCTCTGATTTCTTTTGCCATTGATTTCTAATTTCATTGCACTATGATCTGATAATATGCATAGGATAATTTTGATTATTTTGCATCTACTTAAGCATGCTTACAGACTAACACATGGTGTATTTTGGAGAAAGTCTCATGTGTCACTGAGAAGTGTATGTATTCTGCTGTTGAGTGGAACATTCTGTAGGTATATATTACGTTCAGTTTTTTGATGGTTTGTTTCAAACATGATATTTCTTTGTTGATTTTTTGTCTAGTTGATCTATTTGTGACAGAGGGGTATTGAGCTCTCCCACTATAATTGTGTTGGCGTTTATCTGATCTTTTATGTCTAGTACTGTTTGTTTTATGAAGTTGAGTGTGCCAGGATTTGGTGCATACATATGTTTATAATTGTTATCTCTTCCTGTTGTATCTTTCCTTTAATCAATATGTAGTGATCTTGTTTGCCTCTTCTAATGAGTTTTGGCTTGAAGTCTACTTTGAGAATAAGACAGCAAGTCATGTTATTTTTCATTTCCTGTTGCATGGAATATTGTTTTCCACTCTTTGATTTTTAATTTGTGAATTTCTTTTTGGATTACATGTGTTTATTGTATATAGCGTATCATTGGATTTTGTTTTTTGATCCATTCTGCCAACCTCTGTCTTTTGGTTGGGGGACTGAGATCATTCACATTGAAAGTTATTACTGAAAGATATTAACTTATCCCCATTGTTACATTATTTTCCTGTTTCTGATTTCCTTTATTTTTTCACTTCTGCCTAAGGGCTCACCCTGCCTGATTATTTATTCTAGTAAAACTTTGACACTGTTAGCTTCATTCTCTCATTCTAGAATAGTCTTGAGAATTTTTTGGAGTCCTGGTTTGGTGGTGATGAATTTCTTAAGCTGCACTTTGTCATGGAAATACTTTATTTCTCCATCAATTTTGAACAGTTTTGCAGGATATGTAAGTCTGGGTTCTCAATTGTTTTCTTTTAAGGCTTGAAACACTTTATTCAGGCTCTCCTGGATGTGAAAGTTTGTGTTGCGAAGTCTGCTGTAATTCTAATGGGTTTACCTTTATAAGCGATTCGCTACTTTTCTTTAACAGCTTTTGTCCCTGTGTTGGATTTTTAGGATTATGACTATAATGTGTTGTGTGGAGAGATTCTGTTTTTGGTCATGACTGTGCCTATTTGGAGTTCTATATGCCTCACCTGTGTATTTCCTTTCTTCCCTAAATTTGCAAAGTTTTCAATTACTTTTGTACATAGGTTTTTAAAAATGCCATTTGTGCCATATTCTGGTTTCTCACTAATTTCAATTCATCTTATTTGCATCATCTATCAGCAGTTGGACTAATTTTTCATGTTCTCTTGTTGCTTTAAAGATATCTCTGAGTAATAGGTCTCTGGCAGCAGCCCTGTCTTCTAGTTTTGTCATGCTGTCCTTACATTGTTTGCTTTTGCTGCCAATACTTTCAATAGAATATTGAATCTCCCAGATTTCAGTTTGGAGTCTTTTCACGGACCTGGTAAAGGTCACTCATGTTTTGTATAATTTTGTTTAACTCATGTGGTTTTTTTTTTTTTTAGTATCTTCTGTAAATTTGTAGATTGTTTTTATTTCGTCCATTATCTTTTCAATTATATCTTTGAGCTTGCCAAGCACCTTATTGATCTGTTTTTTTAATCTCTTCTGTTATCTTTTTGAATCATTTGACTGTATGGCTTTTGCTTTCCTCCCTTTCTGTGCCCAATGAATTGGCTTTGGGAGAGTTGAGATTTTTTTGGAGGCATTTCACTGCCTTGTCTTCTCATGTTTCTGCATTCTTGTTTTGTTTTGCACTGAGGTTTGGGATACGTATAGTGGAAGGACTTTGTTGCTAATATGGAGATATCTTTAATTGGTGTCTGTTTTCCACTGATGTGCTTTGGATGTGGCTACCTATATGGCTTTGCCTCTGTTCCAAGGTCTCACCAACTCTATTAATCGGGGGATAGAGGATGCAGTGTAATTGACCCAGCACCCTGTACTCTGGGAATAGACCACAGTATTGTTAATGACAAAGGTAATCTAGAGTTTGACAATTAGAGAAAACCTATTTTTAGCAGTAACTATGCCATTCTGTCAATAGCAAGTAAATCAATAGTCAATTGGACATTGACACACCATAAGAACCAACAATGTACTTTATAGAGAAGAGAATGGAAATTTATAGAAAAGAGATCTATAACTATAGTATAAACATGAAGACAAATCATATATTGATGTAGAGCTAATGTCTACTAAATGTGACAACTATGCCTACACTAACAATAGAAAAGAAATCAACAGTAATAATGCAGAGTTAACTAATTAAAGATTAATAAAATTTAATGGTTACAAAGACAAAGTGGTCAGGAACAGGAGAATGAAAAAAAATTAAGTAATGAAAGTTAAGGAGTGAAAAGTGAGATAAAGGATCCTATTAATGAGTAGAAGGAGATAAACAGAATTAGAGAAAAGTGACAGAAAAGAGCAGATAAGAAAGAGAAGAGAGAAAAAAGAAAAAGTAACAAGAAAAAAAGGAAAATTCTTCCAAAATCAAAAAGCCTGTGAAAAAGAAAGAAAAAAAGAAGAAAAATGCATGAATTGAGCCCCCTCAAAAGAAAAAAAACCTTTCTGTGTATTTGTCTTTCTTTTTTGGGGGGCGGGGTTTTTGAGAGAGGGTCTCACTATGCAGTTCAGGTTGGTCTTCAACTTGCTTTGTAGCCTGGGCTGGCTTCGAACTCATAGCAGTCCTCCTGCCTCGGCCTCCCAAGTGCTGAGATTACAGGCATGTGCCACCACACCTGGCTTCTGTGTATTTTTCAATGAGTATTTTTTCCTCTAGAATTGATAGTTTTGGAATCTAGCAAATCACCATTTCTCCACCTAGCTTTACAGCTGGTGGATTTGTTAGGTGCCCACCCTGTTCTAGAGATCCTTCTGTCAGTCCATGCAAGCTGGGACTGTCCAAGTTGACGTATGCTGTTGCTCACACTGGTGGATGAGGAAGGCAATCAGACCTCTGATCTGCGCTCAGTGTAGGCAGCAGGGCAAGGCTTCAGCAGCCTGCTGTATTGAACATCAGTACTTTAAGAGGCAGCTGCTTCAGAGAGCCACAAAAGCCAAGCCTGGCTTGTCTCCATGGAGGGCAGGGCCCCTTGTCCTTCCCAGTCTTAGCTTGAACTCCTTAAACTGTTGCCTATGGCTGTCGCTCACGCAGTCACTGTGGGAAGGTTGCCCTGGGAACTCTGAAGTGAAATTGTGTTTTAGTTGTTCTAGTCTCAGTCTTAAATAATCAGCCCCTTCCCAAACTAGCACCTGAAGAAACACTCTCTGGCACTGCACTGGATTCCTTCTCCAACTGCTGCCTGCTGGGTAGAAGGAATAACTTCAGAGTTAGGCCTCACGCAGTTTTGTAGCTTACAATAGCCATGAGCTTTTGAGGGGTACCACTGCTGGCCTCATCCACTGTTTTTTCCTGGAACTTCTATCCCTTGGACTTTACTTTGTGTCTGTGGAGACATGTTCCCCTTCTGGAGAGCCTGAGTGAGCTTCCAGACTGCTTTCTTCTTTTCTCTGTGCTATGGCCCATTTCTGTAGCTTCTAATTTTCCTCTCAGTTCCCTCCTGATTCCCAGAGATCTTCTTTATTTTGCTCTTTGCCAACTTGTTATTTTCTAGGTGTCTGGATTCCAGGTCTTGGAGAGGCTGGATTCTGCTGCTGAAAAGAGAGCTTTCCTAATGTTGGCATTTCCTTCTCTGGCTCTGGCTCCCTATGAAGATAGAATCCTATGTGCTGCTGAAGAGCCAAGCTCTCAGACCAAGCCTACAAGTCCCATCCCACCCCCTCCTTTCCCACCCAGCTCCTCCCAGAATCCTTGAATATGGAGGACAGGGATCTCCAGATGGCCAGCGTAGCAGTGAGGGACAGAGGGCCCAACAGTGTGTTTGTCTTGGGTCCCTCTTCTCCTCTTTCCCCTGATCCCTGTGTAGCTTGAACTCCACTGTGTTTTCTGAACCTTCCCTCCAGACAAGAACACCTAATTAATGCATCTGGGAGAGAGTCAAGTAAATGTTTATAGTTCTGTCTTTTGCTATAGAACTGGGAGCTGTAGCAAAAGGAGGTCTGAACTCTGGAAAATAACATTGCCTGCTACTCTCTTCACTCTCAGGGAGTCAGATTTGCTGCCATTGTCTTTCTAGTCCTTGATTTATTATTGCCTATTCATCAGTACATTGACCATCATAAAAACTTATTTAAAAATACAGAACTTGGCTAGGTCCAAATTGGGGAAATGGCATTACTTCCTGCTCAACCAGATTATTTGTTCATGGATATTTATCTCCTTATTGGAAAAATGAAGAGACTCACCTGTTTTGCAATAACAAAAAGGGAAATTCACTGAGTTGTATACCCTCAGGGAAAGAACAAGGAGAGGGCCAGTGCCACAGCTAGAACCTACTTGTTGGAGGTTTGCAAGCTACAGAGACCTGACTTGACCCTGAAAGCAAGACTGTGGAAGGTGGTACAAGGATGCTGGTGAGAGCTTTGTTACAGCTGAGATGCAAAAATCTTGTTTTTTCTCAATGGCTCATTAAGATAATTCTTTTTGAAGTTACAGCTCCTGGCTCGACTCTCAGAGGCCTGCTTTTATTTCTTGAATCTGTGCCCACACCTTGTAGATTTTGTGCATGGCCTGTCTGTCTGACTCTGCACAATGTTTTCAGGAGCTGTCAGGCATGTGCAGCAGTGAGAGGCAACTGTTTACGTGCAGAAAAGGAGCCAGAACAACAGTATTTCACAGATCATAGACAACATGAATTTTTCCAAAGACCCTACATTTAAAACTTCCTCTGGGGAACCTGGGGATTTTCTGTGTGCATGGTTTAGATGTTACTTATTGGGGAATGAAAGGTGACAAGATCACCTCTCAGGAGCCCTGTGTATCCTGGGACCCTGCTGGTTTACACTGATTTTATGGGTGGGCTTGAGAATTAAGTCACCAGGGTTGGTCACACCCCAGCCCTACTCAAGGTCAAACACTCGCCCAGGCAGCAACACGAGGTGCTGTCATAGTTGATGATAATGGTTGCTACCACTTGTGTCCAAGGCTTTTCTAAGCCAAGGTGCTCTCTTCATGCTTAGGGTTCAGAATTCAGGGTTTTCTTTGTTTTTGTTGGTGCTGGGAGTAGAACTCAGGGCTTCAAACGTTCTAGGCAAGCACTCTGCCACTGAAGTAAGGTTTTCAGCAAGGTACCAGTGTACATCATAGGAGACCAAAGATGCCTCCCAAGATGTCTGCTGGTGAGAACTCCACCGAGGCTGTTTATCTGAAATAGCAAAAATCCACCTTGCTACTTTCCTCCTTGTGCCAAACAACCCATAGTGATCTTTCCAGGTACCCACAGGACCTCCCTGAACCCAGTTTTCAAATATGCAAAACAGAGAAGTTTGGCTAGAGCTATCAATATCTGAGGTACATATGTTAACTAATCACACTTTAGTTTTCTAGTTCCAGCCTTTAGTTACCTGATCACCAGGAAATCATGTGTTTGAACAAATTATTTTAACTTCCTATATTAAATTATTTTGACACCACCATATTTTACCAATACTTTAAAACTTATATGCATAATGAAATGTAAGGCTTTTTTTCTGTTTGTTTCCTTTTTTGATACTGAGGATTGAACTCAGCACCTACACACTGAGGTATATCCCCAGCCTTTTAATTTTTATTTACTAATAGTTATTTTATTTATTGGTACTGGAAATTAAGCCCAGGACCTTCACATTGAGCTACATCCCCAGCACTTTCTTACGTTTATTTTTATTTTGAGACTGGATTTCACTAAGTTGCTAAGTTACCCAGGCTGGATTTGAACTCATGATCTTTCTGCTTCATTCTGCCTGTGTGCTGGGATTACAGGTGCACACCTGCAATTGCTGCTGAAATGTAAGGTTTTAAGGTCACATCTAGAGGAAATACAGACAAAGGGGGTGATAAAACTGATATATGACTGTAAATAATTTAATTTTCTTAATATAATTTATTAAAATATTTTATATAATTTAAACTATGTAATTTATTTGAATTATAAATTGAGTATAGAAATGAATAGTACACACAAAAGATGAACATAAAGTTGAGATGTAAATTTGATTCCAAATTTCTTGGAACCCACAGGGGGTAAAGATGATTAGCTGTGTACCTATGTTGGCAATTGAAAAAAAAAATAAAGAGAACTCCATTGTGTATATATACAACATGTTTTCTTTATCTGTCCATCTCTCGATGGACATATAGGCCGTTCTCACAATTTAGCTATTGAGAGTTGTGCTGGTATAAGCATAGGTATGCAGGGGTCACTGTAAGATACCCAGAAAACATACACCTGGGTCAAACGGTTATCTAGGGTTTCTAGAATAACAATCTCTTTCTTAACTCATATTCTGATACCCTGATTTGAAAGGTCATATATTATTTGTGGCAGGTATTCTACGCTATCTAGAAGTGTTTTTTCCCCTAAAAAGACACAAGTTGAAAATTAAATGAGTAATTGCATTTTATGATGCAAAGGGAAAATATTTAAAATTCATTCATTAAATGTAGTTAACCAATATTAGTTTTGGTTGGAAGTAACACAGAACTTAGCACGATTTCTACTTCAAGGCTTACATTTTACATGTAAACAAGTCCAGGGAAAGGCTGCACAGGGCTGATATGGGTGTCAAATGATATAACAAAGACTCAGGGCCTTTGGATCCATTATCTGCACCACCTACAAATGTGGGCTTCATTCTCATAGTCAAAGGTAGCCAGCTGTTCAAGAATCATGCATGCAAACCACGCAGGAAGAAGAGGAAAGAGGCAAAAGGCCAAAACTAACATGTCAGCTGGTTCTAGTCCATTAAAAGCTTTCTCACAGGCTCCAACCTCCCACTGCAGCAATCTCTCCTTTGTATAAATGGCAAGACCTGGGTCATATAGCCATCCCTATCTTCAAAAGTCTCCAGGAAACTGAATATTGTAGTTGTACCCATTGCTTCTTAAACAAACTTCAGGTTCTGTTAATACTGAAGGAGGTAAAAGCACATATCAGGTAGGTGTTCAAGCGTGTCAGGCACCATAAACATTGAAAGAAAATATTAATATAAGAAGTAGAAAGCAAATTATCTCTTGTAAATGACCTCAACTGTATAAACCAGTAGATGTAAGAAAAATCAACATGTTAAAAGTAATTGTTTATGAGTGGTGGAGTTATCAGTGATTGCTATGGCTTGTACCTGGATGTCTTCCCAAAGCCTCATATGCTTGCTGGTAGGGCTTTTTGGTGGTGACTGGATCTAGAGTGTATGAATATGGATTAGGGGTGTGATAACTAAATGAGTCCACTGATTGGTTCAGTACAGTTCTGGGTGTGGGGGGCACTACCCAAAAGGCTTGTAGCCTGGATGGGATAAAAGGAAAAAGGAGGCTGCTTCTGCTGCTTGCTGCCTCTGCCTACCCTTCCATGGACTGTTTCTCCTCTGCCATGCTGCCCTGCCTTGGGGCCAGCTGACTGTGGACTGAAACATCTATAAACTATGAGCTAAAATAAACCTCTTCTCCTCTAACTTGTGGGTGTTGGATATTTGACCCAGCAATGAGAAAGTAATAAGACAATGATATTCATTTTCTTATATATTTTTCTATAGTGTCTATATTTAAAAGAAACATCTACCTTCTTATATTAAGGAAAATAAGTTACTGACAAAATAAAAGGTATATCCTTTTTATGTTTACCTTATTGCTAGACTTCCCCATTCATAGCATCATCCTATGTTATATTATCTTTGAATATTTTTTTGAATGCCAATTGATCAAGTTGTCTTTCTCATCTAATTTTCTTTTCAGAATATGGTCCCTGCCTTCAAGAGCTTCGCTCTGGTGGAATATAGATGGCACCATGTATCCCAGGCAGAAGAGTGGCAGAAGGTATAGGTTTGGTTTGGCTGAAAGAACACCAAACTAGGAGACAGAGACAAAATTCTGCTGGTACTCTTCAATGTTTGAGTCATCTGCATAGAAGGATTAACTTTATTTTAAATTAACATTTTTTAGTCTTAATGGACTTATCTATAAAATGAGGGCTTGAACTACATGAACTCTGAAAGCTCTTTTTGTTTTTGATCTTCTGCTTATTTAGCCAGATGCCAACATCCCTTGGTGCTCATTTAAGTGTCTTCTGAGGCCTTCATTGTGTTTGTTTACCCTATGTGCAAACATCTTCTCTTGAGTGATGCTACTCCGTCCTTTTCTCCTTCTACTTTTTTGGATTTTTTTTTCTCTTCATTTGTGACTTCCTTTCCCCCTTCAGACCTACCTGTAAGTGTGGATGATGATGATGCCTGAGACTCAGTCACTGTTCTCATTTAGCCATTCTGTAAGATAGAGGTAGAGCTGGAAGTAGAGGTAGAGGTAGAGGTAGAGACAGAGAGGTTAGATAGGTATAGATTAGATATAGACACAGATTGTAGTGTATTAGTGTTTGCAAGAGAAACAGACTTAATGCTGGACACAGAAGTTTACAAGATTAGCTGACAATATCCCCCGCAGAGTCAAATGTAGAAGAGTGCAGATCTCCCTGCCCATAGAGATCCAAAGAATCCAGGGGAAGGCCTGGTGCCCAGGCAATGTCCGTATCAGGAGGCCGCGGAATTTGCAGTGGCAAACTGCATGGTCTGCGCCGCAAAGCCTAAGGGCCGGCGCTGGAGGCTAGGGCCTGTGCAGCAGGCCGAAAGGCTGGTGCTGGAAGGTCAAGAATCTGCACCAAGAACCAGGAGGTGACGCTAAGGCCAAGGTGAAGACAGGAGCTCAGCCAAAGAGAACAGACGAAGCCCTTCAGAAGAAAGCAGCCAGGAGGAAACTCTTTCGAAGGAAAATCAGCTGCAGCGAAGCTCTTCCAAGGTAAATCATCTGAAATCCTTCCCTCCTATTTCTCCTTTTATACTGTTCGGACAACAATCCTACTTTAGTGGGCCTTCTACGCCCAGAACCATGGTAATTTAATTCCGCTGAGCGTATTCCACTAAAATTGACAATTAGTCAACCACCATAGACAGATACAATAGGGATAATTCCAAAAAAAAAAAGAGCCAAAGTAACAGTTACCAAAACTGCTCTAATATTCTCAGAGAAGTGGAAATATCGTATCTTTAAAACAAGGAAAAAATTGCTTTGGAGAAATAACATTCACAGAATAAAAAGTTGTTGGAAACTGGAAATATAATTGGAGGGGAAGAAAGAGAAGTGTATAATAAATTGAAGAACCTCTTTCCAAATGCAGAACAAAGAGCAACAGGGAAAACATGGTAGAAAATATATTAAACATAGAAATAAATCCAAGACATCTAGCATCTAACTATTAGAAATTCCAGGAAGACATTTCAGAGAAGATGAAAGGGAAGGCTTAACAAACATAAATTTCCCAGAGATGAAGGTCTTATCAAGATTAAAAAGGTCCCAACCTAAGGAATGGAAAAAGGAAAAAGACTCCCACTGAGATATATAATTGAAAAATTTCAGAGCATCAACGATAAAAAGAAAACTCTAAAATTTCTAGAGGGGGAATAAACCATAACTGATCCTGTCCTAAATAAAACATCAAATGGAGGTTAGACTTCTCATCAATTTAGAAGAAAATGGACAAATGTCTTCAAAGTTCTGAGAGGCAGCAAGTTTCATTCTAGATTTCTGTAACAATCTAAATGATCAATTAATTGCCGAGAGAATAAAAGCATTTTGAGGCATAGAAACACCCTCCCCTGTACCTCTTCCTCCTAGATTAGATTTGAAGAATGTGCCAGAGGAAAAAAGTAAACAAATAAAATTTAAGAATAGACCAAACCAAGGAAGGCAATGCCTGATCCTGATATCAGCGAATCCAATCCTGGAGAGAAATGAGGGTGATCTGCTATGAAAGCTATGCAGCAGGCTACAGTGTATTAGCCTACTTGGAGGACGTGGACAGGATGCCCTAACAGGGGGGATCCAGAAAAGGGGAACCGCTGCACCTGGCTGATTTATGAGTCTTTGTAAGGACACAATGTGATGAATGCAGACAATGCGAGAGAAAAGAAGATAACAAAAGCTACATAATAAAGGAAATAGAATCAATATACCACCTGGATTATTCTGTGTGAAAAATAATTATATAGTCAGAACAGTGTAAATGCTTTGCTGATTTTCAATTTTTAGAATGAAACAAGAGACAAAACACAGAAATCTTAATTATGATCCTAGAGTGGAGAATAGCTAAAAGGAGGCTTAAAGATGTTACATATCATACCTATTGTTAGTGTAAAAATGAATAAAGGTCAAATCATATACTACACCAAGGTAATAAGCAAGCCCACATAAGTATGAACTATACTGACATACTGTATTTGGGGAGAGGAGGGTAGTGTAAATGAGTCAGATCAGCAGCTCGCAGAAAAATACTTAAACTTGAAATGGTTAAAAAATGGACATACAAGGGCTAGGGATCTAGCTCAGCAGTCTTAGCGCCTGCCTGGCAAGCACAAGGTCGTGAGTTCAATCCCTGGTGCCGCAAAAAAAAATAAAAATAAAAAAATAAAAAATAAATTAAAAATGGACATACGAACATGTTATTTATAGATGTGGTTGATCCTTCAAAACAGTGAAATC
>RJWT010006026.1:0-29875 GCA_004365215.1 Cuniculus paca | reverse complement strand
CCCCCCCCAGGTCTTACCCATTCCCTAGCCAGGGAGTTACTTGCAAAGATGGGAAAGGGAGGGATGGGAAGAGAGGACTTCCCCAGGAAGGAGCAGTGTCACTGCAAAGCTTGGTCCAGGTGTGGTGCTGCCAGCAAGGTGAACTTTGGCCTTAGACATGGGGTTCACAGAAAGTAGAGGGGCCCTGAACCAGATTTTGGAAGGGGAGGGTGAGCCCAGGAGAAAAGGTAGAGGGGTAGGAGGAAAAACAAGCAGAAGCTTCCTGACCAAGACCAGAATTCCTGCAGCTAACCACAAGGCTATTCAGATTTGTTTGAAAAAATAAAAAAATTCCTGGGGAAGGAATAACCCCCAGGAGTATGTATCTGGACAGGATGAAGAGTGTGGCCCTGGGCAAGGGGAGGGGCCAGCAGTGTGAGAGAGGTTCAGAAAGTGGGGTGCGTGTGGTGGTGGGGCAGCTGGATACCTGTAGGATTTGAAAACAAGTGCAAATGGCTAGAGGTCCTGGTCAGGACTTTCAAAATCATCTTCCCTAAACTTCAGTCAAGCTCAGTCTAGCTACTTAACCTGCCTGTACTTGGTCTCTGCATCTATTAAGTGGTGCAATGACAGCACCTATGTCATAGGCTGATTGGAGAATCGAGCTTGACAGTGTGACTAAGCCCTTAGAAAAACATCTCAACCAGAAGGAATCCTTGCCCATGATGGTTATTTGATTTTAATATTGTGATGGCTATTGTGTTGTTTTCAAAATTAAATGATGTAATTTTATGTTCAGTATGTACCACAGTGCCTAGATATAACACCTGGATAGTCAGTGTTGACAGTTTTACTTCCAACACTTTCCAGTTCACACAGGCTTCTTTCAGTCCAAACCTGCATCTTATCTTCATCTAGAGAGGTGAGGAGAAGAGTCAGATAAGGAAAGAGAGAGAAGGAGAAAGAGCAGGGGAGTGTAGAATTCCATGTTCCTCACTTCTTTATCATCACCAGAGCTATGAGGCATTTCATAGTCCTGGTAACTTTGAATAGGCTCCTTTAGAGTCTAAGAATGTGTGGCCTAAGTCTTTGGGGGAGAATTTTAAAAGTCTTATTTTAGAAAAAGAAAAACATATTTGTTAAATCTGAAGGAGGGTACAAAGATACAGAAATCTTTCAGGTTGTTTCAAATAGAATGAGATTTGACATAAGGATTTAAACGCTTACAAAACTCCTGGGAATGACGTGACGGCAAGGCAGAGGTAAGACTAGGCTACTTAGCACTCTCAGATGGGCCACTTTCAGGGACCAGTAGTGGGAAGATGCTGCCAGTGATGTTCATGGCCACCTCTAGTACTGAAGCAAGTGATGAGTAGCAAACACCTGGTGGTCCCTATAAAAGTCCACATCTACCAGAACCCATAGGCTGCTCTGCTCACTGCCCAGGGTTCAGCACCAAATCCAATGCTTCTCTTCCCTGTCTATATCTGAGAGGTGGTCCTTCATTAGTGGATTCTAGTCCACATTCCCCAGCCTGAAATTCTGGCCTGAGAAGTTCATAATGGTGATGGGTGCTGAGTTTTCAGCTGACAGTCCATCCAGGTTGGCCCAAAAGGCAATAGCCATGTGCATAAGAGGTAGGGTCAACATTAGGAGGGCAAGAGAACACAGAAGACTAGCATTTTTCCTGTGTGCAGAGAGCTCAGAGCTGCACAGCTGCTGGGAGGAGGAAGAAGTAGAGGGGGAACCCTGTGCATGCCTCTCTGTGAGGCAGATGGAGCAGCAGCAGGAGTGGGGAGATCTGAGCAGAAGGCCCAGGCTTGGAGGCATGAAATGCAGGCTTTCCTCAGCATGAGTGGTTGGCATTGTAGGCAGGACTTAGAGGCTTCCAGGAAGTCTTTATTGTCCCTAAAGACTCCTTAAGAGAAGGGAAGAACCTGGCGGGGAAGCCATGGATTCAGTGGGAGGACTGAAGAATCTCTATGGTCAGACAAAAGGGCAAACAGCCATTGTGGATATAAAGATAGTGTTGCAATTAACACAATTCAACAGCCACTTGTTTTGGGTGAAACTTTGTATATAGCTGACCTGGGTAGGGCCTGTGTTTTCAGTTTGGTGAGACACACCAGAGGCTGGTGGTGGTGGTGGTAATGGTGGTGAGCGAACTCTTTCAAGTGCTTGTTATACAAATCACTGTATATGGATTGCCACATTTAGTTCTTGACAGCTTCATGAGTTGGCTACTACTCCTGTTCCTAATTTATGTATGGGAGCCTGAGGCTGTGGAAGGTTAGTGACTTTCCTGTGGTCACCACACAGCTGGTAAAACATTCAGTACCTGGACTCCCTGATTCCACATGCTATTAGGTGCTTAGCAGGCATTCTGGAAAGAGACATTCAAGCCAATGAGGAGATGAGAGATTTGTTCATGAATGGAATGAAACGTGAGCTAAGCCATAAGGAATAAGGACACATTTCAGGTTTAGATTGGGAGAGAAGGGCACCCAGATAGTGGAATCTACAAAAAAAATCTTTGAAGAATGTCACAGGCATATAGGAGGGAAAAACAAAGCTCAGAGCCCTTAAAATGTCTTGTGTAAGCTCAAATTTTGCCCTTTTTATCCAAGTCTGCGAGTGCTGCTTAGGCACTGGCAAGTGGACACATGCAGGGTACAGGAAGTGGGCTGGTGGGGGAGGTTGGCAGGGAAGCAGATGGTCTTCTCCAGTGTGAGACAGTCTGCAACTGAGGCACCCGGTGGTCTACAGCTGGCACAGAGCAAGCCATGTTTCAAGGAGGAGGAACCATGAGTAGGTAGGAGCTCCTGAAATGCTGGGACAGGTGAGCAGAGGAAGCCAGATAGTCATGAGCTGGCATGTTCACAGGACCCAGTCTTCTCTTTGCTTGGAACTGTAGTCAGCACTGGGAAGGCAGGGGCAGGGCAAAGCTGGAAAGGTTTACTGGACCCAAGTATCCCATCTGCAGGGGCTGTGCAAAACCCATGCCAGGACTCTGAGGATCACTGTCAAGACCACGGGAGGGACAGCCAGATGCCATAGTGCACACCTGTAATCGCAGTTACTCAGCAAATGGAGGCAGGAGGTCTGTAAGTGAGTCCAGCCCGGGCAACTGAGTGAGAGCCTGTCTGAAAATTTAAAAGCTGGAGATAATAGCTCAGCACTCTGTGGGTTCAGTCCCTAGTACTGCAACATACAAAACAAAAATAAAACCAGGAAAGGGCATCATCAGGTCTGAATTACAAGAATCCTCCTGCGGGTGTAGAGAGGAGGCAACTGATAGAAAAATTTGAGGGCTAGTAACAAGATGGAAGAGCTGACCAAGTCAGAGGCAGAAAGGAGATTAGACAATAGTTAGAACATAGAGATGACAGGATGTGATGAGAGTTGGACATGAGAAGGGAGGGAGGGTTAAGGAAGTACCAGCTTTGGGACAAGTGCTGTGACCATCCACAGGAGACATCCTGTAGACAGAGGTGAAAGCACAGAGGAGGCTGAAGCCACCAGGGGAAGGATCTGATGCCAGCAGGAGAGGCATGCAATCGGGCTGGTAAGGAGAGGAGTGGGGTAGGTGTGGGGCGATTAATCTTCATCTTGAGAGCACCTTCTTCCAAAGCCAGCAGGGGCAGGTGGGAAGCTGTGATGCTCCTACCTGCTGTACTCCCACTTTGCTAACTAGAGATTTAATTATGTGTGTAGTACACAGGAGTTAGTGCCACATGTGTCAAGCTAATTAAAGCCTACACATTAAAAACAATAATAATAAGGCCAAATGAGTCCATCACATGCTGTGACCCTTTTCCTCCTTTCTTTAGTGTTCAGAGGACCCAGGGAAGTCCTGGGGCCCTGGGTCTCCGTGAAGCTGCAGTGCTACCTGGTCCCCCTCCCTCGTTTCCCAGGAGCAGGTGATGGCAGCAGCTCCATGGGTGTTTGTGGTGGCAGCTATTTAGGCAGTGGGTAGAATCTTTGCTGAATATATTTCTCCCTCTGCCTGCTTTTTCAGGAATAGATTTTTTATAGCTCAGAGATATGCCAAGAAAATGAAATAAATGTAAAGGCGAGAGAGACCAAAGTGCCTTTAATTTGAATAGCTTTTTCCTACATGAAAAAGCGACAGTTCATTGCAAAATATTTATCTTCATTATGGTTAGTATCATTATTGATGGAGAAACCCTGCAGGCTAATGGGAAATTCTCCCCAGGAAGCCTGAATCCAGTGAGCTGAGTCTCCACCTTGCCTTTGACTTGCTGGTTGCGCACAGCCTTTATTTCCTGGGTGCCCCAGTTTACCTGGCTCGGCAGCCTGGGAAGACTGGTGCTCATGCTTAGATTAGTCTCATGGAGCTGAAGGAAGTTTTGAAAGACTAGAGTTTCTTGTAGCACAGACTGCGTTTGCTTTTAGTGTCATACAGGACCCCTAACAAAGGTGTGTGCTGGTTGGCTTCATGGTGGATGAGTGACAAAGAGTGAGCCTGTGTTCAGAGAATGGAACGTTCATGAATCTAGTGTGACCCCTCATTTCACCATGGAAGAAGGGCAGTCTGGAGAGGGTGAGTCACACCCATTAGCTGCAAATACTTGAGGTTCTTGGCTGTCATTTCCAAGATCCTCTCTGTGGTCCCACCCAGCTAGTTACTCCTTGTCTTCTATCGAAAGTTGGTATAGAACATAAATTAGAATGTGTACATACAGTAATCTTTGCTATGCAAAATAATAGCTTAAAAAAGCTTATCCATTAGCATGATATATTTTGTCAAGGGCCATATCAGTAGCTGTGGGAACCATAATTAATATCAAAATCAAGTCTTGTGTGTGTTCACTAAAAGCAAAGGTGAAGGAGCTATTCACACTCCTCTCGTTCCCATTTCACAGACAGAGCCATTGAGGCTCAGAAAGACTGCAGTGGGGCTTGTCTATAACCTTGCAGGCAGCAAAGGCTTGCAAACTGATTCTGGAACCCAAGTCTTTAGAGCTGTCACTGAGGGTGGATTTACCATCTCATTGCTGCCTCCTGGCTTTTGCAGGGTAAACCGCAACTGTGCTGCCAGGAACAGTCTCGATCCAAGGCTCAACTGTGTTGTGTGGTAGCATTAGTTGATTTAGCACTACAAGGTATTGAGAGCAACCCTGGCTTTGAGGAATTCCTGAAGCTGAGTGTGTCTTTTGAAGCTCACTATGAAGTCTCAGAACTTTATAACCACACCTCGTAAATTGGTAGTGTGACATTTGACTGTTGCTGAGAAGAGATGTCAAAGGTGATTTAGAACTCCTGCGTATGAATTTCCAGTTTGTGTCAACACACAGAAGGCTTCTGGAAGGCCGAATCTTTACGAATTGTTGATTTCATTTGCCACACTGAAATCACCCACTTCCAGGCCCAAGTTTACTGCCCCGAAACTGTAAAGATCCGAGTGGAGTCTGGGCTTGGGTTTTTATTGTGCCTGCTGTGGATGGAATCTGCCTGTCAATTCCAAGATAGCATCACAAATTTCTGATATGGTCGACTCCTCTTGCTCTGCAGACCAGGGTGTCTCAGCAGTGTCAGGTGCTTCCCAGCACACACACACACACACACACACACACACACACACACACACACAGCCTACAGCAAGGAGGCATCCAAGCCTGCCCTCCCTGCCTCTGTCCCCCTGGTGACTGGCATCCCCTGTCACACGTCCATCTCAGCACATTATTAATACCTCCTTCTGTCTCAAGCCACTTCCCTTCCCCCAGGGAGTGATGTGGGTTGGAAATGATGGTCTTTAATCATTTCTTAAGTGACCAGCCCTGAAATCATTTCTTAGTGCCATACACACAAATTAAATCATAAATCCACACTGGGCCTGCGAAGGTCTGAAGTGCAGCCCTGATTAAGAGCAAAGAGGAAGCCTCCCCTGGAGAAAGGGACCAGCAGACACCCAGAGAGGAAAGGCCAGGGCCGTGGAGAGAAGCTTCCGGCCAACATCATTTCTGCAGAAAGCCCTTTGCATCTCTCATTCTACCATCGGCTACGGGTGCACCAGAGAATGCAAACAGATATGTTGGGGGGTCAATAGGAGAGTGCCTGTCTCAGGTTAGGAAGCCTGGACAGCTCTGTCCGGGTGAGCTACCCAGGATCAAACAGTGCCACAAGGTCTTCAACGACCTCAGAGATTGAGAGTTGCCGGGCGGGAAAGATTCCCCAGGAAAGTGAGGTTTTACCTGACTTGGTACTAGGTGGGGTGGATATTTCTGAAGCACACCCATGATTTTACCTACCTCAAGACTCAGTTCAACATTCTTTTCTCCTTCAAGACCTTCCAACCTATTTGAAAAACCTACTGTCTCTCCCAGTGAAGACAAAATCTGCTTTATTAGGCTGATGATGGGAAGGCAAAATGAGCTCTAGCCAGCTGCAGTGTGTCTCTAAGCATTCTATTATCCTGCCTGTATTCATGACATTTCCTCTGTGTGGAATGCCCTCCTTCATTTTGCCTACCGAGTAAACTCCTATTCATGCTTTAAAACCCACAACAGCTGTCACCTCCTCAAGGAGGCCTTCCATTTTCTATTTACATTTATATGCAGTCTTAAAATTATTGTGCATATTTGTTTCTTCTGCTAGGCTTCCTGTTCCTTGAGAAAGGGGATTCTATCTTATTCTTCTCAGTAGAGCCTGAGTAGCTAGCTCAGGACTTGACTCTAAGGACTAATCTTTCTAAGGCTACGTGGTTTAATGGTTAGAGCCCCAACATGAAAAAGCTAGCACATTATATTTTCTTTGCCTCCAGCATGCCTTGTTTATGTAAGTCATTCAACTTCTAAGTTGAGAATTTGAGTTTCTTCTTCCGAAAAATAGCAAAAATAAAGTCGGTGTCTTCATTATTTCAGAAGCCTACAGAGAAGGTAAATTTGAGAGTAGGTTGGTGAGGGGGGGATGTATCAAAACCCTTTAGCTCCTTGAAAAATTCCATTAGAAAGTCAAGGTGTTGGTATTGCAATTATTTCTTGATTCCCAAATGGTGAGAGCGCTTCCAGAAATGTGCTTTGCTTGATGAACCAATACATTTTCAGCCCCCACTGATGAATTTGGGAATCGAATACCTGTCATCTTGAAATAATTGACACATCTTGGTGAATCGCTTACATTCCTCTGATGAAATGCGGGCTTCTTATTGAGAATGAGGAGAAAGACACGTTACATGGGAGCAATATTGTTTTATGGACCTTTATCTTGGTTATTAACAAACGAGCACTGTGTGTAGAAACGGTAAAGGGGGAATTCGATAATGAAGTTTCATAGGATTATAATGATGATTAGCCTGATGAGGATGAAATTCAAGCTTAAAGGCATGTGATTTGCTTGGCATCCTCTCTTCTGTGCCCTCTTGCTGGTGGGCAGCAGTCTCGCTACCTCTGCACTCACAGCCCATGCTCGAGTTATCTGGGAAGTTATCTGGCATACATGTGGGAGGCTCCTATGCTGTACCTGGCCTGGGGTGCCAGTAAAAACTCATAATTACAGGTCATGTGAGCAACAAGCTTCATATGTTCTAGGAAGCTGGCACTAGAGGCAGGAGCTGTTAGTGTCAGTGAGTGTTCTCGCACACCTTACTGTGGAGCTGCCCAAGCATCCTCTGGAAAATGCAGCTGGCCCTATCAGCATTCATGCTCCCTTCATTTCCCTCTGTTCCTCAGAATCCACTGGAAAGATGGATTTGCTTTTCAGAGCAGGCCTCTGCAGAATACCCAGCGACCACAGCCATCCATCATGTTTTTTACATCTGGTCAGCAATTCAAGCAGGCAGGGGGCTCAGAGCCAGCAAGTGACACAGACCCTACTCCTTTGTTTCACTTTTCCTTCTCTTGGAGGCAGGATACCCCTAGTAAGTAAAATAGAAATGAATCACATTCCTTTCCTTACAAGTACATCTGAACATGTAAGTTTTCAAGTGTTGGCACACATAACCCCAGAATGCCCATGATCTTTATGGGTAACTTACCATGTAAATAACTGGGACAGGCATCAGCTTCGACACCAGGTAGATTTGGTTTTGAACTCTGCCTCTATCAGAGACTACCTGTTTAATCTCTCTGAGCTTCAATGACACTGTCAGTGAAATGGTAATGTTTCTTACTTTCTTATGTAGTTCAATTGAAAATAAATGGTATCTTAGTATTACGTTTATCCACAAGAAACAGAAAAAATGTAAAGTTCATTGAGGAGAGAAAGAGGAGAGGAGGAGACAGAGACAGACGGAGAGAGAGACAGAGGGTTAATTTTAGGTAGCTTTCCCCTCTCATATGAAATAACTCCGGCATCAGGCTGGTATGGTACTCCAAGGGGACATCAGAGACTCAGGTGGATTGTCTTGTTGGTATAATATCTTTAGTACACAATTTCCACCTCACAATCCAAAATAACTGCTTGAGTTCCAACCATCATTTTAGCCAGCAAGAACAAGGAGGGGCAGAAGAGCTAGCGTTCTTTCTTGAAGGTCACTTCCCAGTGCTCACATAGAATACTACTTTCTGCTTATATCCTTAGATCTTAGCTATTCAAATCAAATATGTTTGCATTACCAAACCATGATGGCAGCGTCCCACATGCTGGGACACATGTTGACTTTAAAAAATAGAAAATATTAGCAAAGTGATGACGTTTTGCCTATAGTGAACACATCAGTGTTTTATAATAGGAAATGTAGCAGCTACTTTTAATTGAGCAACTATTGCCCAACAGGCACTGCACCAGCATTTTTATATTGTCACATTTAATCATCAAAGCAAGTCTGGGGCAGGGACTGCTGTCATTCCTTTTTTTTTTTTTTTTTTTTTTGCGGCACCAGGGATTGAACTCATGACCTTGCGCTTGCCGGGCAGGCGCTTAGGCTGCTGAGCTAGATCCCCGGCCCTAATGTCATTCCATTTTTACAGATGAGAAAACTGAAGTTTAGAAAGATACAAAACTTGCTCCCTATGGCTCCTGAGTAGTGGAATCTGTACTGAAGATGGTTATCCTCTGCCCATGAAGTCAAGTGGGCACAGTTTATATCTAACAGGATTCACACGAGTTTTTATTGATTCTAAGTAAATTCACTTGATTTTAAAATATTCCAACCAATGATCTCCCCAGCCTCTGGAGTCTGGCTGCCTGCGTTCAATTCCTGGCTGTATCAGCCTGGGGGACCTGGGACAAGCTGCAGAGCTCATCTGTGCCTTAGGGTCTTAATGTGTGAAGTGGGGATAATTACAGCACATGTCTGTCAGGGTTGTTGTGAGGATGAAATAAAGTCATTATGAGCAAGGTACTGGCCCACGATAAATGCTAATTTAAATGCAGTCATTGTCTTTGTTAATAAAATTTGTTATTAATATTAATGTAATTTCACAGCCAATTTTAACAGGGGGTGATCAACTTGGGACACACACTTTGCTGTGGAAGTGTCTCAGTGTCCTATACCCGCCCTCCGCCATCTTCTGCATCACAGGACTTGCCAGTCTCTCACTGAATCAGGGGCCTGTGCTGTCCTGTCTCTAAAGTCCTGTGGGTGAGGCTGGGCAAGGGACCGCAGGCTCCTTCCTCAGCAGCTCCTTCCTCCTTGAGGGATCGGACAGTGCACCAGTGCAGCTAGGCTCCAGTCATTCGTCCAGCCTGAACATGCGCCCTGTGTTTGCTTTGGGAAAGTCATTTCTCTAGCTGCTCAGCAGGACCTGCTCCCCCATGCATCTCCTACTCCTCTGGGCCCTCCTTCTGGTTTGCACCCACTGCTCCTTTCCCAGGCCTCCCTTACAGGTGCCTCTAGTTGAATGGATTTTGCTTCTCCTAAGTGCACACTGAGATCTAAGTGCTAAGTGCATCCTTAACAGCTCTGATCTTTGCTGAAGGCTTCTCCCTTAATCATGTTTAACTGACAAACCCGAAGGCAGTGGGCAATGCTAATGTTCATCCAGAAGGCTGGAAATAGGGAGGACCCAAAGCACTCTAGAAATTACCTTTCAGCACCTGGGAATAAATGGTCACTCCACGAGCACAGCTACCCAGCCCTTTCAGCAGCCTGTCCCCCTGGGGAGCCCTCTCAGAGCTGTTCTGATTTGCAACGTCCACTGATCATTCACACGGCCTCCAGTGGCTGGTGTCTAGGGTTGGCCCTACTTGCTGCTCAGGAGAAAGTGTTTTTCCTGTCCAAAGCCCACAACCTCTCTGCTTGGCTCAGAGGCTACTTTGGGACTGTTGAAGTCTTGAGCAAAACTCATGGGTCACACGAAGTGGATTCTGCCAAATCTGTCTGCCTTCAGCCTTTTAATTAAACCTTCTGCAAATGTCTGGTGTGTTATATTCACTCTTACCTGGAGACTCTTTGGGGACGAGTATAACCTTATCATTTCCATATTGGTTATGACTATGATCATTTCACATTCTCCAAATTGACTTGCAAATGCTATGCCCACTATCACTGCAGTTCAAGAGCTGAAATGCAGCCGGACCACCCTGGCCCCACACTTCCCTGGCAAAGGTATGGCAAAAGCAGCTCGCCTTGACTGATTTCTGCATGACCTTCCTCTGTGGAGGGCCGTGGCCCATGTGTGCAATGCCACGTAGCCAAGGCCAGAACAGATTCGGGAGGATTCCTGTCTCTTATCTGTTCAGACAACTCTAATAATTCAACTGGAGAGTTTCATCTTCGAGGTTTTTGCTCCGTCATTACCAAAACAGTAAAAATCATTTCTTTTGCTCACTTGTCTCCCCTTGAATATGTGTAATATCATTATAGATATATGCATTTATGACTTTGTGACCTGGGGAGAGGCCAGAAATTCCACTGTGCCCGTTTTCACTCCTGGGTTTCGGTAAAGGTCGCAGCAAAATTATTTTATCAAGTACACCACAGAAGGGGAAAATCTTAATCTTATATTATACATATGCAGCACTTGACCTTCTCTTGAGATGCGGCACCTCTTAGCTACACTTACTTAAACATAATGCAGCTCTTCCCGATGCACACAGAGAGAATAATTAGGTGCCCTGGCATCACAGCTGGAGAGGAAGTTGTGCTTTGGAACTGACCTCAGATGAGGAGCCAGAGTTGAGGTAATGGGGGTGGGGCAGGTGGCATGAGCCTCTCAGAACTGCAGCAGGCCCATCCTGATGACAAGGCTGTGTGGGTAGGTGGAGCAGACGTGGCACCATGACGTGTTCTGGGTATCCTGCTGTTGTGCATTTCTGGCTAAGCCATTGCCTTTTCTGGGCATCATTTTTCTGCCATAGTTCTGGCAGCTTCTGAGGAGGGGTAATTACTGCCTTGGGCATTTCACCAAAGATCCTGAGTACTGCACTGGGCTGGGTGGGAATGAATACTGTGACTGACTAGTGATGTTTGCCATGGTTGAATGGGGGATGAGTATTGGCTAACCAGTTCCAGTGTATCTTTAAGATCTTTTCTAGTTCTATCTATTTGTGATTTGTGGAATCATCAAAGCTCCAGGGCAAGGAAGCCTGGAATGGAAGGAAAATAACAACCTTCCTAGGAGGAGTTCCATTTGCCTTGTCAGGGTTTTAGAGGGAGTTGAGATCTATGTGGTGTAGGCAAACATGGTTGCTCATTTGGTTTGGTTTGGTTTTCACTATGGCTCTGTGAAAAGCAGAAAGAGTGGGGGAAGTCAGGAATCTTCTAGATGTTCTGTCTTCTAGATGTGATGACCTGGCTGACCTGTGTGTGCCCAAGGTCCAGTCTCTTGCTTGGTAGGGTGAGGAGAATGAGGAGGAGTCAGAGGTCCTGCTACCTTCTCACCTTGGTCCTGCCTTTAAAAACACAGGGCAAAGTCACCTGCATTTATCTGAAGGAGTTTTTGATTATAAATTGTTTTGTAACAATCCATCAAGGTCTGTGTCGGAGATAGTGCTTAAGAGTAAGACTTTTCTCTCAGGGTAAACATTGAATTTTAAGCACCTGGTAAGGAGTGGCCTGACTGCCAGCATATGTCCCGCCTTCCCGCTGTCCAGAGCTGCCAGATTAATGGTGTTTTTAGAACACTGGCATCTGGACTCTAATGGGGGTGCAGACAAGGCCTCAGGAGGGGGCAGCTGGGAATTCCTCTGCCCTTCCTGTTGCAGATGGAGGCCAACCTGCCTGGCTCAGGTGGCCCAGTGGATCCAGGGAAGATAGATCCCCTGGGACCTCTAAGATGGGCAAAGAGACATGGCCCTAACCTTCCTCTCTGTTGTTGCCCAAGAACCCTGGGAAGAGTGTCATTGGTTGATACGGAAATGGAGAAGATCACTTCCCTCAGTTGAGAGAGTCTGGGACCTTTGCAAATGGGTGCCTGATTGACATAGAAGTGGGAAGGCACACCACTGCCCCTTAAAGGAGTCAGTTCTGGCTGCCGGCAGGGACTTCTGCTCCCTTCTAATGTGTAGCACTTGTACCTCCATGCATGGACTCGCTCCCATCCTTCACCTTCTGCTCCAGCCTTTGAGCACTGACACTGTTTTCCTGTCTTCTGCATCCTGTTTTTCTGCCTTCTCAAAGAGGCTTTGGTCTATCTGGTGCCTCAGGTTTCAGAATTTTTACTTTACAGCTGGGGGCTCCTCCAAGCCCCCTTCATGCCTCATTGCCCGCACACAGTTTAGCCCCGAATGCTAAGACAGCAACTGTGTAATGCCTAACTCAAGGCACACAGAAAGCACTCCTTGGATGTATCTTGAGTGAATGAGACAATACATATACAAATAAAGGGACCCATTTCATCAAAATAGGTTCTCTTGGGGACACTGACAATGGGTGTAGAGATGGAGTTGGGGACACAGAGCTCCAAGGATGCAGAAGAAGGCTGAGGCTGCCTGAAACTTTCCCATTACAACACTCAGGCCATCTCATACTCTGCTACCCTCTCTACCTGTTATCCCCACAGGGCTCCTGCCTAGCTTTATTCTCTGACCTTCTGCTATTTGAAAACATACTGTATTCCTGCACAAAAACTGGGTAATTTCATTCAGAAAAAATAAGAAAATCAGTCTCACCACTATAAAAAGGTAAAACACCATTGTGTCCATTATTTGTGGATGTGTTGCTCCCCTTACCAATGTATAAACAATATTTTTACATGTCATTAAGCCCTACAGAAGACAGTTAAATAAATTATTGTGCAATCATATGCAGCTTTTAGGTTGTTACTAATTTTTTCTAGCGATAGATAATACTGCCACGAATACTCTCATAGTTGTCCTTGAGCTGCATGCTATTCTTCCTTTAGAATGGATTCCATAGAAGGAGGCACTAAAACACACTCCTCAGCTCATTTAGCTCTCTAGGTCCTGCCTCTCCACCACTCTGACCCTGCATGGCCCATGAAAGTGAGCAGGCCAAGTCACTGCCTGACTGGTGTCCTTCTGCGACCCTATTCTGTCCCCTTTGGTTTCAGGAACCTGTGAGAATGTAGAACCAGTTCCACCCCTGCCTGTGTCATTGCCTCCTATCCTACTCCAGGGTCCCTGTGTCCTATATGTAGGTTCCGGGGTGCAGTGTGCCCCTGCATGTTGAAATATGTTTATGCTGTTCCTCTAACAACTGTTCTGGGAGTAGGAAGATCCTGCCAGTTGCCTTTCAACAATTTCTGCCATTTTCTCCCCTTTTCCTTCTATTCTGAGGCAGGCTAGATCAAAGAATAAGCAGATTCTTTACTTGCTGGGCAACCTAAGGAAGGCCTCAGTTTCGTCTGTCAACCATTTAGTCACCCAGTTGAGGCCTCTCCACCTGCTCTTCCTCTTGCCTACTCTTTGTCTTTCTGGGAGCTTCAGGAGCTCTCTTCACGCATTGTCCTCCCATTTCCTATTGAACACAGTCAGGGAACCAGCCCCGTGGGGCTGCAGCTGCACTTGGCTGTCCAGGAGCTGGTCTGCAGTAGACAAGTGAGGGCTTCTACTCTGTGGCATTCCAAAGTCCTGAAGCTCTTCTAGCCACTCTGAGAACCTATGAGCCTGAAGGTTGGCACAGCCTTTCTCACTGCATCACTCCTCCAGCTGTTGGCAGGCTAGCAGCAAGGAGGAAGATTTGGGAGCAAACATAGCCAACTGCATGAAGAGCCAATCCAGTCCTGATTTCAGAGTGAGCCTCCACCCTGCTTCCCTGCTCAGAGCCTTTCCTACCTCCAACGTCCTTAAAGTCATGGAGATAGAGAACCTGATGCCAAAGAACTGGATTTTTAAAAAACAACTCCAGGAAAAGGAAAATGCTTAACCCAAGAGAACGAAACATGAAGGACATGCTTTCTGCCATCAACCGTGGGAAACCAGGGATGTGAGCCAGATGCTGGGGCTTAATCTTTGACTCCTAGTACCTTCCACTACCCCAGGGCTACCACTTCTTGATGAGGGAGCCATCCCCCGTCAGTCATCACATCCTGTTCTGAAAGGTTTGTGACCCATCTACCTTCTCTGTTCCACTTACCCTGACCCATTATCACATAGGCTACTGAGATTGCCCAGACAGCCCCCAATCCTTCAGTCCAATCTCTTCCCAGCAGCAGTCAGTGTGATATTTCAGAAACAAAATCAGATTTTGTTGCTTCCCCATTTCAAGTTCATCAGTGGCTTTCAGGATGTCAAGTTAAAGCCTAGGGTCTGGATGACGGGAGTTTAGGTTGCCTCTGCAGACACTCAGTCTCCTGCCTGTCCACACCCTATTTCTCTCTGCCTGGGCCTGGAGCACTCACTGTACTGGGTCATGGAACTTTTGATCTCGTGTCCTTAACTAAATCATATTTGTTCTCTAGGGTCTTTGCTCACGCTGCTTTGTGTACCTGGGTGGAGGGTTTGCCACCCATCTCATCACTGCCCTTTGGTATGGCTCTTATGCTTCACATTTTAACTTAGATGTCACTTTTCTGAGTCTCTCTCAGTCTGGGTTAGGCTCCTGCTGTGGCCTCCCATACCACACTGATCACATCTGTTGTAATTACCAGTTGAAAGTCTATCTTCCTCCCCTAGGATGTCAGCTCCATGAAGAAAACTTCATGTTTCATCCACTGATATATCTCAGTGACAGGCACAGCTCCAAATACCTAGTAGGTGGTCAATAAATACTTTCAAAAGAACAACTGATGAAGACTTTGGGCCTGACTCCTCGCAGAACACACTTTACTGCTGCTTATAAAGAAGGTACTATATCCCAGGAATTCCATCACATTGATCTTTACCATCACTGTGAGAAAGTGATTCCCTTGACACCCTTTTGCACAAATGAGAGGACTGAGGTTTAGAGAATTAAATAACTTGCTCACGTTTATTTTCTAGTAAGTGGCAGTTTATTTTAGATCCAAGGCCATGATGGCTCTACTCTTCCAGGTAGCCTAGATGAGTGGCTCTCAAACTTGCACTAAATCAGAATTGCCTGGTAGGCTTGGTGAAACTCAGGTTGCTGGACCCCCATCCTCAGATTTACTTATTCAATAGGCCTGGGTTTGCATTTCTGTAAGTTTCCTGGTAATGCTGATGCCACGTGTTTCAGTTCAGGTGGCTCTAACACATTTACTATAAACTGGGAATCTTACAGGACAATTATTTCTGACATTCTGGATGCTGGAAGTCCGAGATCAAGGTGCTAGCAGACCCAGTGTCTTTCTAGAGCCCACTTCCTGGTTTGTACAGGGTAGCTTCTCTGTTGCAGAGCAGAGAGAAAATGAGCTGTCTCTAAGCTCTTCTTTCAAGAGCTCTAATCCCATTTATGAGAGCTTCCCTCTCAGATCTAATTCTCTCCCAAAGGCTCTCTCTAAATGCCAACATACAATTTTAGGGGGACACAAATATTCAGTCTATAACATTGTTGGTCTGGAGACCAGAGTTTGAGAACCATTGGCCTAAATCACCAGAAAATACCTGAGCTTGCTTTACAGCTACCCAAGCACTGTCCTTGGGCCAGGATTGCAGGATCCAGCTATGGACTCATTTCTGAGTGGCTCTGATGCCCATCCCAACCCCCTTCACCTGACTACTCTGATATGTCTGGCTACTCTTCGGAGACAAAGTGACATAGATGATGAGGGCTTGAGGGCTTGCCCCTTTCCTTTGAGACACTGCTCTTCAGCCTGTATCCTTGACTTCTAACCGTGATTTTCCCACTCTATCCAGACTAAGCTTACCATCGTGACCACACCTAATCACTTCCATGCTGATGCATTCTAGGCTTGCTGTTGCTGCTCCTGTCTGAACAGCTTGATAGCACTGTAACTTACAGTCTCATCTGTGTCATGATGCCTGCAGTATTCATTAATTTCAGCAAGTGTCACCATGAGTGATACAAGTGTACGACACAGCTAAGTGTTCTGACTGCACAGGCCATTACAGCTGGCACTAGGCCCAAGGAGACAAGAACTGGAGACCCATTTGGCTTCACGTGCTCAGTTTGATGTAGAAATAAAAGTGGCCCAGGCTACCTCCCACTGTAACCCCCCAAATAATCTATAGTTCTGCCAACCTCTGTAGCTACTCAGTAGTTCCCCAGACATGCTGGGGATCCTGATCTCTCTGAGTCTTGGTGCACAATTGCTTTGCCTTGCCATTTTAGGGTCAGCTTTTACTCATCCTCCAAGGGCCCATGCATGCACCAACTCCTCTGGGTATCCCTCCACTTTTCTCTTCTTCTGAAGTCTCTGGCACACGGTAGAACCTCTTCTGTAGAACTTTTACCAGTTAACAGTTCACTGTTTCGCAGCTGCCCAACTCTGCTCCTCGAGATCATACATGCCATTTATTCCATCCATACTTTTGTATCCTCTGCAAAATTTGAAAATGTAGTGGATGCTATTTTCCTTGAATGCTGAAGTCATATATATGCAATGCAAAACCTTGGGAAAGTACTGAAAAAGTGATAATCACCTGTAATACCACCACTCCCTTTTTCCTTTTTAGTGAGTATACTTTGTGTATATATAATGAAGTCCATACTTTCTATATAGTTTAAGAACCCACTTTTAAAAGATCCAAGACAATTTCAATGGTCATGTTGTATTCTATTTATGCATGTTCCATAATTCATGGGCTTTTTATTTATTTATTTTTTATTTTAAAGAAAATAGAACGAAACAAAATAAAGCAAAATAAAACAGAATAGAGTCAAACACAACATAGCGTTTCAGAACAGAACACTGCAAGCAATATAGGTCTTCAAAACATAACAACAGGAAACTAACAGTGGCTACCCTAGTGTCTCTTGCCTTCTTAAAAATGGTTGTTCATACATTTACAGACAATAAACTCGAACAAAACAAAATAACATAAAACCAATGTTTCCTGTTGTCTGACTTGAAGGCCTGTAATGCTTTCACCCACATTGGACTTTTCAGCTCCTTTCTTCCTTCTTTCTCTCCCATAAATACCACTGGGATGCCCATCTATGTACAAAAATCTTTTTTCACATCTGCTTTATTTCTCTTTAGAGTAAGTCTTTAGAAGTAGAAAGAACTGTTGAATAGAAGCTCTGAACATTTTGAAGTTCTTAATCATATCATTGAATAACCCTCCTGAATTTGTAAGAATCCACATTTACACAGGAGTACTTATCATGTCACACTTATATGTATGTTGCTATTTTTATTATCACAGCTTTTACTTTTGGGTCTTCTCACAGCAGGTCTTCAGTGAATATTCAGTTCACCCTTCCATAGAATGTGCAGATCTATGTGTAAGTCTCATGTTAACCATTAGGCAAAGGAAAAACAAAAATGACAAGACCACATGTCAGCCCTCAGAAAGACTTCAAAGTGGCACAGTATTAGATGGATAAATGGATGCTTGGGAACTATTTCTCTGGTATCAGTTTTCTCAACAACACCATGAATAGAAGGGAATTGGGAACTCCCATAAGACCTCAGTTCCCAGTGAATGTCCAAGGGTTGTTGAGGAAGACCAATTGTGGGAAAAGTAAAGACTACTTTTGGGAGCAAGTGAATCCCATCACCGGGACCTCAGTGCTATCTCCTGCGCAGGAGCCTCTTGCCTGGAGTTTTAGAGCTAGGATTGTATGGTATTAACTACTAGCAGTGTGAAGGCAGTGAAGACGTTTGACCACAGGAGTGACTCTAAATACCAAGTCTAAATACCAGGACTAGTGCATGGTCACGACACCTAAGAGAGGAGCTGTGCTGAGTTGTAAGCATAGACTACAGGAATTTCTTGACCCTCCCCCATCTTACCCATTCTGCAACTCTTAGCAGCTGCTGAGAGAGACATTTCTACTTCTCTTGAAGTGTGGGCACAGAGTGTGGAGATGAAGGGGAGGTTTTAGGAACAGTGAGCTCCAGACTGTGAGCTCCTCTCCTCCTGTGCAGAAGTGTCTGTCTTGCCCCTTCACTGTCACCCCATGAGGCAGGCAGACCTGAGCCAGCTGCCCAGTTGCACCTGCCTTGAGCAAAAACGCCCGACTCTTAAGCAGGGGATGAATATTCATTGGCATGAACCTTTGCAAACTCATTTGGGGAAAAAAATTAGATCAGGAGAAGTAATCAGATTATTAAAAAGAAAGAGCAAGGACAGAAGGCAGCGGTGGAGGGAAGAATTGCATTTAAAATGCAAGGAGAGATTTTCTTCCTGCAAAGTAACTGTGACCCCCTGGACCATGCACTGGAATAGTTAAGCTCTCCCACATTTCTGCTGCATAAAAATGTTCGTGGAGGCCTCCATTGAAGGAGGAGGGGCAGAAGCAATGTGCGCCCTCCACCTTCAAGAATTATAAAATAATGTTTTGAGGTTTTCACTTTATCTTCCTCAGATATCAAGAAAAATTGTGAGAGCTAAAGAGGCTCTGGTGAGTGCTGAGTGACAGGTTAAAGGGCTCCAATAAAGATTAGATGGTCCACTATCTCCTGAGGAAATTGCATAAAAGTGGTTATTCCCTCTTGCTTCTATTAATTTCCTCTTCCTGGCTGCTTGGAAATGCTTCATAACCTGATGCTGCAGATGGGGACGAGAGGCGCTTTCCATTATCTCAATCACTGCACTGTTTATGAGACACTTAATCTGTTTCTTTATAAAGTAATAGTACTGTAGATGATGGATTCAGTGTCACTGGAAGTCTTCCTACAGGGATGGGAGGGGAGGGGCGTTCTCAAGAGCATTGTAAGCAGGTAATTTGTTACATCTTTGAGGCTCTGAGAAGTTAGGTGGGCGTTTCAAGGTGACCTTCTGGATATGAGCTAGAGGTGATATGTACCAGTCTCTTGTTGCTAAAAGGGAAAGGAAAATGTGTGTTTTGCATGGCAGATGGAAAACATATTCATGCTTAGCGGTGAGGTACACAGATCTTGTCTCTTTCCTCTTCTGAAGTTGGAAGCCAAGAAGGAGGCATAAGGGTATGCCACCCAGAAGCCTTGGCTCCACTTGTTTAGCCTAGGTCTTCTGTCTAAACTATGACCACTTACAATGAAGCAAACAAAACAAAGAGATTGTGCACTGCTCAATGTCAAAAATACATAGCCTTCCCTTACAAGCGTCCTACTGCAAAGATATCCCCTGAATATATAGCAAAGTGCGTGTAACTCTTCTCTCACCTACCTCTTGGAGTAGCAATGAAACTTGCCCTGCTGAAACCCCAGGCTGGGCCCTTTCTTTTCTAATTTTCCTTCTTATTTCTCCAATTTTTCTATCTCTCTCTTGCTTTGTCTTTCTCTTTTCTTCTGAATCTCACCTGCTAGTCACCGAAAGGTGTTCCTTATTATCCTCATTGTAGAAAGATGGATCTCCAAATAATGTACATCCTAGCTGGGTGGTCCTCTACACACAGAATATCACAGGCAGAATCAGAAGCAGCATTTTTTCTGCCTTCTCCACAAGGAAGACTCCTTAAAGCCTCCTACCCCATCTGCACCTTGCTCCAGTCTTCTAGCATTACCTGCTTTTGATAGATCGTCAATGCCCATCTGTTGAATAAGGAACTCAAAACTTTAGTAATAGTGGGAACCATAATTCTGGATCAAGAAAAAGGAAGCCTCTGAAATTAGAAATATTAAAGCAAAGTACTATTATTGCTTGAAAGATTGAGATTTGTCAGGCAATCACAATATTTATTAGTTTTGGAAACCATAGTCTTTCAACAGATGTTAGTCCCCAGGTTGTCAGAGGCCCCACCTTTCTCTACTACATTACTCCCAGTTGCTTTACCGGGCCTTGAAGGCCATTTACATTTGCTCTCTTGGCCTGTATATTCTACACCAAAATTGACCCAAGGGCTCCATTTATCACCCCTAATTAAAGCTGCTTTTCTCAAAGGGTTGCATAGTTTTCTTATTAAAATAACAACATCATTAACTTCTATTAGTGGCATCTGATATAAAATGAGTTTAAAATGTTTTGTGGACTAGTCTGCAATTTTAACTGTTATTAAGAAATGAATTCTATGAGAAAATATAGTATAAGTGTGATTACAAGTTACAATCTAAAAGTTTAATAAGTGAATTTAGGAAGACTGCTTCTTTATAAATTAGGAAATATCTAGATACAGATTTTATTATTAAGACATTAGCAAGTGAAATCTGAACATTAAGGAGACTCATTCATTTTACAACTATAGGTAAAATATATTTTATAAATATAATGATTCACTCATTATCCGAATGGAAATAGTATGCATAAACATATTTTTACATTTGATTCTAGAATTTATTTGCTCACTCTGGGACTCTAAACTTATATTTTGACCCTGACTTCTAAAACTCCGTGCCAAGAAAGTTTGATTTTCTTTTTCTTTTTTTATATTTTATTTTAGAAAGCAAAACAGAAAAAAGGATAGAAATAATACAGAATTTAAAAAAAAACAGTAAGAAATCAACACTAGTTAATGCATTCCATATTGTTATCTTAGAAATAGTTGTTCAGGTTACAAGATCTAGGCATAAAAAATAATCAAACAATCAAACAATGACAGCACAAATTGTTCTTTTTGATGAACAGAGATTAGTAGTATCATTATCTTGCACGTATATACTTACATACAGTTATATGTGTAAACCTACATACATATAATCTTTTCCTTTCTTCCATTTCTCCTTTCCCCTATCCCAGTTGTTCTTTCCTTTTGAGCCCTTTCTTTCCCTTTCTAGCATAAAAAATAAATAATAATAAACATAAACTGAAAGAGCAGTGAGATCAAAAGTGTACAATAGAAAACTTGATTTTCAAAAGGGAGTGGGAATGTTGGGAGGGAGAGAGATTATATGGCACACATTACTGCAGCTGTGTTTCATACTTGAGTTTTTTTTTAACTCTAATGACCTGCAGGAATTTTGAGAAGTTTAGGTCTTTTACACAGGTGATTAAACTGAGGAATTCCATAATGTTCACCCTAAGTAAGAATGAACAGAGGCAGGAAGCCAGCCCAACACTGTGTGACTACTACTGCCCAGTGCTTATTTCTCAGGGGAGGATGGACTGAGAGTACCTCCTGAGACCTCTCCCCTACCTCTCTCTGAGCATTTCTCCCTGAAGGCCCACCCTCCTTGTTGTCTCAGGAATTCAGAGCTGTGCATCCTTGGAATTCAGAGCTGCTTTTCTCCATAGAAATCTCCAAAGCCACTTTCCAAATCTCTGCCACTTGTGGATATCAGGATGGTTGTTTATGCTGTTAAATTATTAAATGTAAAGCGAGGAGGATTTTAAGTGTTGGAAAGAACTGAAAACACTTTGTTCTTGATCTGATACATTAAGAAAATTACAGTGTGGCAGAGACCAAATGTGAATGCATGAGTAGTCATCATGTCTCCTCTCCTGCTGTGTCTAGACAGCACAGGCCCAGTTCCTCTGTGTCTGTTACCCCAGAACCCAGCGATTCTGGAAACATGGGGAGCTAATGATGTCAGGGGTCATGTGCTTCTACAGGAGATGGGGATAAGTTGTGGATGGCAGAAAGGAAAAGGGGGAAGAGAGAAGGAGAAATTGCCCAATGAGCTTGAAGAGCTAGATTAGTAAACCAAATTGTGGGATACTTTGCGTATGTCATTCCATGTTTCCCAATTTAGTGTTTTTATTTATTAATTTTTTTAGTAAACACTTCAGATCATTTTCAGAAAATTCCACATAGAATTTTCTTTTGAATGTACTTGCATTGGTCATCAAGTGACTTATTTTTACATGAGTTACAACAGAAATTGTTGCTTCTCAAGGGAAACAGTATTTACTCCAGTGTGTTCCGTGGAATGTGAGCCCCAGGAAATACTCTTCAAATTAGGGCCTCTCAGTGGTAAATCTAGTATTCTAACACACATTTTGCAAGCACTAAGGAATTATCTAATAAAAATAATTAGAATAATTTTCTTGTCCACATTTTCAAAATATTTGCGCACAGAACTCTTTTGTAAGTGGTAGGTGTTGAGGCCACAAAGAACTTGTGTTCCATGGAAAGCAGTTGGGTTATGCTATTCCAGAACATTGCCTGTCACCAAGGTTACCTTCCATCCACAATATAGTACACATCCAGAGTAACTGAACTCACTTCCTCACTTTAAGTGAGCAGTGGAATGAGAAAACTTTCGTAGCACAGGAAGCTGTTCTTCCTTCTTGTCTTGGCAGAAAACCGGTGAATGCTTTTCCAACAGCTTATATGCATGTCATCACTATCATTTCTCCCACTGTGTGATTCTGGGTAACTTTTTAACCTCTCAGTGTCCCAATTTCCTCATTAGCAAATGGAGATAATAATAGTCACCCCATAGAGTGATGCATGCAAAACATTTAATGAGACAAGTTAGCAGATGGTGGCTACTGCTATTATTAAAGAACACTCCGCACTTTCCAGGAGGGAACAATATATTTGGGAAGAGAAACTGTGCAAGTATAGGTCGTTATAATGATACTTCTGTGAAGGCAGATATCACGTTGCATTATAACCATATGACTATCCTGGATCAAGAGTGATCCTTGAAGGCAGGCTATGTTCCTTGGGTCAGGTTCTCGGTATGCACATAGTAAATGTTTGCTGAACAAATTAGTGAGGTGTGTAGGAGAATGAAGTAAGTTGTCCACATAGTGAGTTTTACCCATTCTCAAAGGAGAATGAACCACAGCAGGTTACATAGGGACAAGAAGAGTCAGATGTTGAGATGGTGAGGATCAGCATTCAGGAAGTGGGGCAAGTAGGATCACCCTTTTAAGGGCATGGCAGGAAGGAGTCTAGATGTCTGGATTTGAAAGTCTTGGTAGAGGAGACATGCTCAAAGCCTGGAGGGTAGTCTGGAAGCAGATGTGGCATGGTGTGACTCTTTTTAGACTAATTCCACAAGGAATCAAGAAGAGGGACTCCACATTTGAAAGCACCTCTAATGGCATCAAGCTATACCATGTATTCCCAGTCTTCCCCAAAGCCATGTATGTGACAGAAGATAGCAAGTGCATGACACAATCCCTAGTGCACTGCTTGCAAAGCCATCCTTTTTTTTTTGTTCTACTCCTGAATGCACATCAAAATGCAATTAAGGGAGAATGATGTTCTAAAGGCACTAACCTTGAAATCACCTTAATTTCTTTTTAAAGCATCACTCATGAATTTCAGTCTTTTGCCGTCATTCATAACGAGTGCTTGTTAACATATCTCTCAGTGTCTTTCTTGTGTGTTGCAGCATCGCATTTAGGAACCATGGGTCTTATCAATTGTCAACCAGGACCTTTTTCAGCTGAGTCTATAAGACTAGATTCCCTTAGTGAATGGCTGGGGGTAAGGACCTGGCTGTTAGCTAGACACAAAGGTGGGGGAACAGCTATTTAGAGCATTTTTATCCAAGACTGTAGCTACATATTAAATTTATTTTCTCAATTAAATTTTTTGACACACCTGAGAAGAAAGAATCATTTTTCATATTGTTCAAGTGAGAAGGCTATTGTTACCAAGAAGGTATATTTCACTAAGGAAGCTGAGGAACTGGAAGTATTAAATACAGGTTTTCAATCTGAAATGCCCACGTTTGTATGAGGGAGCATCTCAATGTCTGTTTTAGGAGGGCAGTCTCACTTTCCAGTTCCAGGGAAGGACCTCTGGCTGCCACCATTCCATTAATTCTCACATAATCTCTTTATGTTCCAGCTTGCCCTGCAGGGACATTCAAGGCCAGCCAGGAAGCTGAGGGCTGCTCCCACTGCCCCTCCAACAGCCGGTCTCCTTCAGAGGCATCTCCCATCTGCACCTGCCGGACTGGCTATTATCGAGCGGATTTTGACCCCCCGGAAGTGGCATGCACTAGTAAGTGTCTAGTTAAGGATCTCAGATGGGGGGGTTCCCTGACAGTGCAAGTTGTGACCTGGCGCAGAGTGGGGAAGACACCATCCTTCTACTGCAGGCAAAGCAGAAAGGCTGGTAGTGGTGCTGAAACGGACAGCTCCTGTACAGCTGACTATGGAGCTGCTCGCTGCTCAGTAGCACAAGGTCAAGATGACCTTGTTTTTCCCCCCTTCTTTCCAAATGAGAGAGTCTTTTTTTTTTCACTTCACGAGGACAATTTCTGTCCATGTACAGTAAAAATGCCAACCTGGGAAGTTCTTTCAGTGCAAAGTGAAGAGATCCATTAGAATATTAGAACAACTCAGTCTCTCCTCTGCAAAGCCCCTCCTGGTCTGTACAGCAGGAAATATTTCTCTTCACTGGGCTTCCTATATGTCTTCTACTAGGCTTCCCTTGGAATTTTCATACTTTCATTAGTTGTCTAGATGTTCTATAATTATCTTAGCTATCAAATGAATGTCTTTGTGTGCTAGGACATTCAACTCCCTGTGTCTCTTCCAGTGGCCAACATGGTGTAGTAAAGCCTGATTGCAGAGAGCATCTCTGAGGCATGAATTGTAGTTGTTTTGCATCAGCTTCATCCATTCGCCCATATTTGCTGCAGAGAGGCCTGTCATCATGCCAAAGGTGGGGGGCAGTTCTACTTTCCAGGTAGGAACTGGGGAGAGAACTTCTTCCTCCCTCACTAAGAGTTTCATCCTGAAGAAGGGCTGATCTCTCTGTTCAGTATTCCCATTGTGTTCTGGGATCAATACTCCAGGTTAGTCTCTAATTATGCTGAAATTTTCTTTTTCATTGGATACTCCAGCCTGGCTCCATGAGAGCTGAGACCTTTCCTTGCATCATTGCTCCTTCCCATCCCCAGTGCACAAGACCACAAAGAGACATTTCATCTGCACTTGCAGTTTGATAAACAGAAAAAATAACTGTACTTTGAGTGGGAGAATTTCTTAATTCTGGCCTTGTAGCATATGTAACCTTTCCTGGGTACAGGGAAGAAATGAAATTGTCTTCTAGATCAAGGCCCTGAGCTCAACCAATGCTTATAGATTTGAACAGAGGAAAAACTCATCCTCTTGTAAACTGATTTTCCCTAGACCTCCTCTGGTAGAGGGAGACCTACCAAAATGATTCCATTTCTGCTGAGCAGAGTCCCTGTCTTTCTGTGGTGATGTCTCCCCCACTGATTTCTAGCTGCCCTCCCCACTGGAGGACACTTCTGTGAGCCTGAAAAGTGTTGTTTAATGACTTTAGAAGCCACTTAAAGATGCTAAATCACTGCTGCCTGGATGTTCATATCAAGGGCCAGTCTCTTTAAAGGACAACACACATGCCCAGAGTCTCATAGCTTCCCTCACCAAAACATTCCCTTCCACCTCTGCTCATGAACTACTTTCACTAGTCTGTTTCCCTCTCCAAATTAACTCATGCAAATAGAAGCTGAGGTTCCCCACAACTGAAGTAGCTATGCTCTGCAGGCTCAGTCAGGAGAGGCCGCCAGAAGGAAGGCACACTCATGACCAAATACTCCAAATGTGAATGTGGAGCTGTCTATATGTGCAGGAACCAACAGGAGTAGTTCCTGCAAAAATTGACACCCCAAAGACCCTCACTCCACTGTCTACCTGTAGTGTGAGTGTTCCTTTAAATCATATCCCAAAGACATTCCCCCTCCTGTCCCTGCTTCAACCAGCTCTGGGGCTAGGACCACCTCCTATGCCTTGTTTGGTTCTCTCATATCCTCCCTAACTTACTCAGAATGGGGCGGGGCTGCCTTATCTGTGTGTGGAACCAAAGCTGCCATACCTTTACATAGCCCTGTGCCTTATATTTCCAGACATACAGCACTAGGTTCACACTAGGCATGCTAAATCAAAGCCACATGTGGCTATGGTGGTCAAACTTGACAGCAGCTCTTGAATACATTGTCCAGCTCCCCACCTCTATCTACAAGAACAAGTGTTTGGTGAGAGAACCCAGAGGGCAGGGCTGGGCTTCAACACATTGCTAGACAAAACAAGTGTAAGTAAAGCTATTATTTTATTGAGTCTCATTATATATTTGATTTATTGTGTGCCAGGGAAGTACTGTATGAAAAAGTCAATTTGTTGGCTTTTATATTCTCATTAGGGCTTCCTTTTAAAGCATTCTAATTGGAGGTACCATCTGTTCTCTTAAAAAGGCATCACACATCACCACAGTAAATAATTTTTCAGATACAAGGAGCATCTCTGGGGCTGTTGAGGCAAGGATAGCCTTGCACTGTGGCCTTGGGGATCCCAGCTGGCCCAGTGAATTGGGTAGGGCAGCTATGCAGGAGCCCAGCTCAGCCTGAGGGTCTACCTGGGGTCTGGGGCTGGTAGAGCTCATTCACTTTACAAATCAAATCTTCTGTCTGTCCCATTGTGATATAGTTATAGGCTGACTGGGCACTGGGAATACCTGGATGAAGGACAGCTCAGTCTTTCTAAATGTACAGGACAGCAAATGTCTACAGTGTCCTGGACCCATGCTCCTGACCAACTGGTTAGAAATCAATATTCTCACCTCCCCCTCTTTACATTTACCTGATGTGTTTGAACAGCTCACAGAAGTCAGGGAAATACTTTTTATCGGTTTATTCTAAGGGACATTACAAAAGATACAGAAGAAATGATGCACAGGGCAAGGTGTAGGGGAAAGTCTCAGAGGTTCCACGCCCTCTCAGGCACATCACCCCTGGGAACCTCTGTGTGTTCAGGTGTCCTGAAGTTATCTGAACCCTGTGCTTGTGGATTTTCATGGAGACTTGAGTACATATGTGTGATTGTTTGCAGCTTCAACCATTGATGATCAACTCAATATTCAGCTCCTCTGTTGTCCCTGGAGTTTATGGGGTAGGACTGAAAGTCCCATCCATCCTGATCCCACCTTTGTGACCATCTACCTACCTAAAACTACCTATGGGGTTGCTAGTCATCAACATTTCAGAATACATGGATTTGAGGACTCCAAGTATTTTAGAAGTTGTATGCCAGGAAATGACTTACAGGAATATATATGAATATACAGTGGTGCCTTGGCTCATGAGTTTAATTTGTTCCATGATTATGGAAAAGATGGCCACACTCATGTTTGTGGGAGAAAGATGACCATGGTTGCGTCCATCATGATGCAGAGCTTGCAAACAAACAAACAAAAATTCACTGAACACTTCTGTTTGTGAGTCAAACTGTTCACAAACAAGTGTGCCTGAACCAAAGTAGCACTCCATATATGAAAATACCACAGTGTCCTCCTGCTGCCTCCCTCAGACACTGCCCAGAAGTCCTGATATCCAGGGACATCCTAGATTCCCTAAATTGCCCTGATGTTGAGAGGGTCCTGGAAAAGGTTTAGATAATCAATTACATGCTGTGGTTGGAAGATGGGCATTTTATAGATAAACACTTGAATCTTGACTCTGTCTCTTTCCTTTTCTATGACCTTGATCTAATTTCTTAACTTTCCAACATTCTGTCATTTTTATCCTCACAATCCTACAGTACTGTATGCTTTTCTGAGTTGTTATGAGGATTTAGCAAAATCGTATTACAGTGTCTTTGGCACAGATCCTGGTTCATAGTAAACTCTCATTCGATGCTAGAACTCGCTTTGGTTATGTCCCTGGAAAGTGTGAAGATGACAGGAAACATGGAAGTTTCCAGCATGAGAGAGTGTTAGGGACCTAAAAATAGAAGTGATGGTGTCCAGGATGGGGAGGGGATTGACCCATGCCTCAGCATGACAGTAGAACATTGTGTGATCTCAAACCAAATAGTCACCTTGGCCAGAAGACTCTGGAGAAAACAAATGAGAAGATGGGCTATGTGTCCAGGCATGTTGGGGTGATGATCAACAAGAATGGCCTTCAGTTCTCAGGGATCCACCGTTCATTGACTCCTCTGAGTGAGACACTTGGCCTTTTCTCACAGGAGGATCAGATGGCAAAGGGAGTGTGATAGGGTCAGCCAGACAGAGGAACAGCGAGGGATTCACGAGAAAGTACCCAGCAATGTGAAACCAAGCACTGTGACGCATGGCGTCAGTTTGATATAATTTCTAGTTTACTGGGGAAAGAGATGAAAAGGAGGAATTTATGAAGCAGGTGAAAATAGATAATTATGCCTTATAAAATTGCTGTCTGTGAAAAACTGTGCTGAAGGACTGGTGTGAAAATAATTACCTTGTTACATTTCTGACCACCAAAACACTTTTTCTGTCACCCACATGGGAGAAATTGTGATGGATCGCAGAGACAAGTTAGTGCTTGTCTTGCTTCTTTTATTTCTTCTTCAGATGCTGTGGGTGTCCCTCTGCTGCTTCAATCATAGAAACAGAGTGAAGCAAGGACTCCAAGGTCACTATGTCACCTGAGCCCCCATGATGTTCCCCCAGAATAGAAAGCACAGTCCAGTCAGCCCTCTGGGGTCTCCTGTAAGCCATCTTCGACTTCCTTCCTGACTCACACAGAGGCAGGGAAGCTAAGTGGCAAGAGTAGGAGCCCTGAGTTTGACTGCTCATGATGTGATTTAGAGAAAGTTACTTAACCTTTCTGAGCACAAGTTTTTCATTAACAAAATGAGATCAGGATATAATGGAACTGAAATTAGGAGACTGTAAGAACTAAGTGACCAAAAGTAGTGAATCCCCAGGACAAAACTCAAGCCTATCTGACTTCAATACCACAACTTCAGTGAAAGTTAAAATTTGTGAGATTTTAGAACCCTGTGGATGTTGCTGGTGATTTGCTGTTATTCTCTCTTAAATCTATCTCCCATAGAAGAGAGAAGACATCCTTACTTCCCTCTCCCATCTCTGAATACTATGAATTGTCTCCTTGGAGTTTACATTTCATCTCTAAGAAACTGACAGGTGTTCTTCCTCTTTCATCCTTATCTCTACAGGGCACCAGTGTGGCCCCTGGGGCACGTGGGTCACACCCCTTAGCTGAACTTCCCAGAAGTGTGGCATCCCCTGTGCCTCAGCTCTGGTCTCTCCAGGAAAGCTAAGTGGGCTGGAGAAGGGAAACCAGGGCACAAGGGGTGGGAAAAACTCTGAGGTGACAGGGACAGGAGGAAGACATTTGCAAGGGTCCTCTGCAGCTGGCCTGATATCCATCAGAGTGCTGTGAGGTCTGAAAGGTCATCTGCTCATAAGGCTTCCCCACTGGTCTTGGGAGCAGACCATGTTGGGTCATGCTTGACAAGATAGGTAGTGATGACTTCTTTTAGACCAGTGGTTTTCAGATGCAGTCCCTGGACAAGCAGCCTTGATGTCACTTGCAAACTTGCTAGACATACAAATTCTCAGGCTCTCACACTACTGAATGAGACTCTAGGGGTGGAGCCCAGCTATTAGAAGACTGCTGAAGTTTGAGGACCTTGCTTTAAAATTAAATCATGTTTCTCTGTCTTCCGCTTAATGATTCTTGTGGAAAAAGACTACTGAGTAAATTTCAGTAGACCGAAACCAAAGGCCTGCCTCTTCCCCTTAGTATCCCATGCGCCAGATGTGCCAAGCTAGCAGACCCAGAAGGGGCCATGAGTGTGTGTGTGTGTGTGTGTGTGTGTGTGTGTGTGTGAAAGAGGCAGGGTAGAGTGGGATATGAGTGCACATGTGTGAGTG